>JAPMOB010235336.1:0-11811 GCA_029875015.1 Lepomis gibbosus | reverse complement strand
ATTACATAGTAACGCACCGCATTTAACGACCAGTAACGTTAACGGCGTTGTAACGACGGGAAAAGTAATTAGTTAGATTAACCCGTTACTGAAAAAATAACGCCGTTACGTAACGCCGTTCTTTTAAACGCCGTTATTCCAAACACTGCCAGCGACACATCTACCAACCAATCAGATGTGATTGATAATTTGGTGATGTCATTTGTTTCATCCAGTGACTGAGAAGCCAGGGTCGGGCTGCTGCTGCTTTTCATATGGTAAGAAGAGTTGTTAACATAGATGATAGAAAGTGCATACATTTTATGTTAAATCATGAATTTATTTGCCTTAAATTCAACTTTTCTTTAAGGGCACCACCCTTAAAGAAAGGGAAATGATATCCAATTCATTGATTCAGTCTCAAAAGATACTAAACTATTATAATACTAAACTACTATTATTTATTATTATATATTTATTTTGGAGTTCTGAATAGTAATCGTTGGCATCATTTACTCTTGTGCAACATTAAATAGACAAGCACGAGCATGTATATTAAAAGTAACTTATGTACAAGATTCTGTGTGCATGTTGGGTGCGCGCCAGACAGAATGTCTGTTTCCTTGTTCTGCTTTTGTCTGTTCCACATGCACACACCTGTAGTCAAAGTATGTGAAGCGGGAGTTTTGAATATCTCTGTGATTCTGGCTCAAAAGTTTCGGCCAGTTCCAGATATGCATGTATTAATAAGATCTGTGGAGGATAGTGTGTCAGGTTAGAAAAGAGGATTGTTATAGCATATTTAACATCAACTTATGATTGTGGTGGAGCCAACTACACAATTCTAACTATGGTGTCTGTTGCGGATGGGCCAGGTGGGAAGAATTGGGATACCGATGCAGGCTTTGCTGTGCAGGATAGTGATGGAGGTGGAGGAAACGATCACTAAAGCCTTTGTTCTCCTTGACTTAGCAGCTCTGCACTAACTGGCTATGTTACTTTTATTGCTTTTAAAGTTAGCTGGCAGACTTTGTGCCTTGGCTGATGGTGCTAACTAAGCTTGGTTGCCAGGGTCTTCGGCAGGCTTTCGTGTCTTTGTCGTAACCGAGTTCGGTTTCGCGTGTCTGCTCCGAGCAGACTACACGTCGGAGGAGACTTCTTTCTCTGGGTGAAAGAGCTGAGCCTGTCAGAGCGGAAAGAAGGAGAACAAAAGGTGAACTGGAGTTTTTTTTCTTTCCTATTTGGGAATACTCCAGGGGATATCTGGTTACAGGAAGTGACTGGAGGAGAGGTGCGACACACACACAGACACACACAATGAACACATTAATCTCTGGAGTCCAGTGGTACCTACAGGAGAAAGCAAATAAATTGTGATTACACATCCAGCAGATGCAGAGCAACATTAAGAGTCGTTTGAATTCCTGTTTCTGCCCACATCATAAATGTAAGTCCAATATTCACTCTCCTTTTAGCTTTATTTTGCTAGTGATGTGTCAGTCACGAATGAGTCGACATGAAGGATGGAGCTGGATCCCCTCTGATCCCCTCTTGACATTCTGTATAATATCAAAAACTCCACTGTACATTTTATAAGATAAGAACTGCACTCATCTGTAAAAACACTATATTTCTGCACTTCTGTTTAGGTGCTAACTGTATTTCATTAGCTCTGTACTCAGCATAATGACCTAATCTAAGCAGAAGTGGTACTAAATGAAGAGCCGTTTGAGAGCCAAAAAAGCCGTCTCTCGGAAAAGAACGGAGCCATAAGATCCAGCTCCCTTCAAAGAGTCATAATTCTCATCAATTATCTCCACCAACTTTTGCGAATAATGATAATGAATGGCTCTTTAGCTGATACATTTTTACATGTACTCTTTTTTTTCCTGAGGCTTTTATACAAATCGACTTACAATTGCTTTATATGTCAGAGGTCGCACGCATCTGCAGCAACTAGGGGTTAAGTGTTCATACATAAGGCATGTGTCTTATCCACTGTCCATCGCCTCCACATTCACTAGCTGGTCTCTAACTGTTTCTGTCTGATGGCTGTACAGTGGGTCATCAGAAACAGTTTTTACTGAGGCCAGGTGCCTGCTGCTGCTGGAGTGAACCAACATAAAGTTGCAAGCCATAAAACGAAAACAATGAGCTGAGAGAGGCTGTAATTGACCCCGAATACACAGCCGGCCATTCGCAGTGCAGTGTTGGACTCGCTCTAACTGAGGTCTCACTTTCATGGCTTCGCTGACTCTAATGCAAAAGAAGTTGTTTTCTTAGCTTTTTTTGGCTGTATTTTTCTATGGTATGATAAAATGCCAAATTGGGGCGGCACGGTGGTGCAGTGGTTAGCACTGTCGCCTCACAGCAAGAAGGTTGTGGGTTCAGACCCCGGTTGCCCCGGCCTTTCTGTGTGGAGTTTGCATGTTCTCCCCGTGTCTGTGTGGGTTCTCTCCGGGTGGTCCGGCTTCCTCCCACCATCAAAAGACATGCAGGCTAGGTTAAATGGTGTCTCTAATTTGTCCGTGGATTTGAGTGTGAGTGGTTGTGTGGCCCTGCGATGGACTGGCGACCTGTCCAGGGTGTACCCCGCCTTTTGCCCAATGTCAGCTGGGATTGGCTCCAGCCCCCCCTCGACCCTGTACGCAGGATAAGCGGTTGACAATGGATGAATGATAAAATGCTGTTTCTGAGGCACTTGTAATAGTTACAGTCACAACCCAGCTAAGTACCAATTATTCTCTTTCCAAAACCTAAAATAAATCCAGGAAAAAGTCAGCTGTGGATCGTTCCTAATGTGATGTTAGTTAGCTAACAATAGCTAACTTCCTACTGAATGTAACATTATAAATCCCAACTGTTCTGCTTTTTGATGCTTGTAATAATAAACAGAGGCCTACCCAGCTTCACAGGAACAGTGTTGATCCTTAATATTGTTGTTTTTCGTTGCTAAATGAAATTACTGATTCCGCTAAATGGAAATACAGATGGAATTTCATTGGGGGATGCAGTGGTTCACTTGTACGGTGTGATTGGTATGCTTTACCTTCTATCTTTCATTTTTTCACATCCGTTTGAGTCAGTTTGACCGCCTGAATACAACCTTCAAATGTATAATGCAACTGCAAAACTGTAAATTGTATGTAACTGTATGCAGTAATAGACAGTGGCAGCGCCAACAGTTTGTCGGCCCTAGCAACAGTAACTAAGGGGAGCGGGGCTTAGCAAAGGATTGTCCGTAGAACTGAGTGGAACTGCACCTCTACTACACCTTAAACATTAAACACTGTCAATTTTTTGAGTTGTTAATATAAGAATTAAAAAACACTGCTTATTTGTTTGTTGATTAGTATTGTATAACCCTGCTATTCCCAAGTGGTTACATTTTATGTTAATGTTAGCTGATTGTAGCTAAGCTGTTAATGCCCAAAACTTTTACCCTAATAAACCATTCATGAAGAGTTGTTGAAAGGAGAAATTATTGTGAGCAATGCAAGATATGGGTTTGCATATATGTGTGCAATCTGAAATTTGTCCCGGCATTTGCCTGGTTACAGTGAGAGTCAGTATGTCACTCCCTTCCTGACCTTTTCGCATGATGTTAGCTGATCCACAAAGAGAGAGCAGAGTCTTGGCTGGACATCCTGTAATGACCACCACCCTCACACACACCCGCAACAGACAGACACGCACACACAGATATACAGCGCTGCTCTCTAATGAGCTTGTATGCTCATGTGACACATGAATACACATGCATAAACTTAAAACAGCCTCATGCATACATGCATGAGCACCAGAAAAGCACATGTGCACAGAGACAGAGAGAACTGGGGAGAGAGACTGACAGTTAAGAAGCTTCTCCCCAGTCCTCTTTATTCTGGCTCCCAGGAGGGAGAGGGATAAAAAGCTAATGGCTAATACTCAGGAGAAGATAGTGATAGACTAACTTAACAAGGAAGCTGCTTAATAACACATATTCCCAGCATCAGTTTGGGGGATTACAGCAGGTGTGTGTGTGTGTGTGTGTTTGTGTGTGCTCACTTGCCAGGGAAATTTTGTGCCTACATGTAAGTGCCTTCAGGGTGAAGGTGCTTGCTTTTGCTGTGAACATTTTTGGTTGTTTGGTAAAGTAGTTGTTGCTAAAGTGCGAGTTGCTCAGAGTTGCACATGTGCAGTACAGTAATGTGTCGGCAATGGCTGATGGGTCTTCAGACAAGAAGCTACCTTGGTACTCTGAGTATGCGTCTGTCATCATTTGAACCTAATCCAGAGCAGCAGTATATTAAAAAATAGTGATATGGAGCACTGAATTTGATGTGTTTATACGAATGAGACAAGAATGAGGTTTGGGAAATGATGGACGCCGGAGTGGAGTGTTTCTGGGGCTTGTTCTTTTTACAGATTTACAGAATTTCCTGATGGACAGATGACTTCAGTGTTTGTTTAAGTAACAGCCAACTGCTTCAGTTATCTGTCCATCAGCAGTCCATAATCACAGACGTCCTGGTCGAAGAAAAAATATGGAATATTTAGAAAATTAAGAAATTATTTGAAGAATTAAGTGGTATTTTAATAGGTCGGTGTACATTTTGATAGTTTGCTTTTTCATTTGAACACAAAACAAAGAAACAGCTGTTTTTCTGTTTTTGTTATCTGAATCGGACGACAAGAAAACCAAATTCAAATACAGTCCAATTTTGTTTTTTCCAAAAAATTTCACCTCCTGCATTTTGAAAATTGCAGTAGGCCATATAGTGATTTTGATAAGACTTGAATCAATTTTTCAGCCATACCCAGAAGTAAAAGGAAATCTATCAAATAAAAGCTAAGAGAAGAGATATTTAAGATGGCTTCCAACATAAAGTGCTGTTGTTTGAGTGAACGCAGGGTGAAAGTAGATGAAGCTTATATTCCCCTCTCTGCCAGCAGACGACAGTATGACTGTATTTAAATGTATGGTTGGTTTGTATCTTTCTGTTTACAGCTTTTATGCCAGTGATACAGATGTATTGCTGTTCATTTGCTATTTGAAGTTTTTTTTTTTTTTTTGCACGCTGGTTGTATACAGCCTTTATTTACTCTGTATTTTATATCTATTCAGACACCTATATGGAAAATGAACATATGTTGGTCATGTGTATAATCTCCTTCGTCACTGTATCATCACCAATCATCACCGTGTCCACCAGAGCATTTTTTTTATCTGACACCAGCATCTTTTTTCAATTCATTGCAATGGGAGCGGAGCGTTTTTACAAGCTGGAAAAAACAGCAGCAGCGAGACGGGCCACTGAGCTTTTTTTCCCTCATGAACAATGTTTATTTTTTAGGAAATGTCTGATGAGCTTGCTGTTATTCCCCTCCCTCCGTTACCTATAACCTGCCTATGTAACATGTATTATCAGCTGCGCATGGCCGCACGTGAAAGAGGACAACAAACACCGGCAGCTGCTGAGCCATTCATCATAAACTTTGGCTTTAAAACTTCATACAGCAAGACCCAAACAAAGAATGTAAAATAGGCTAGTAACCTGAGGTTAGCAAACATGTTTAGCTCAGCATTGGCCATCTAACGTTAGCTTGCTTCTTGCTTTAGCTACGAGCTACGAGAGGTTAACACTGACAGTCGTTCGTTCTGAAAAGATGAATGAACGTTTGTTCACTTGCCAAACTTGTGGTGGTCGATTAACGTAATCATTTACTTCGCTTTCTGCCACCATTTTAATTATTAACGGTGGCTGCCAACAGGTTACAGGTTTATTGTTGACAGTTTTATTTAGTTAATGTTACACTGGGTTTTAGATTCTGCAGTCTGTGTTGACAGATGGCTAGTTAATAAGCTGTCATTAATTGCATTGCACATTACATGGTTGTGCTACAGGTTACAGTAACAGAATTCCTTATAGCTATGCAGTTTTATAAGCAGCCTGGTTTGAACGCAGCAGGTGATACAACATTCACTCTAACCACGAGTGACTTGAGACTCTCACTTTTAAGACTTTTAATGGTTACTTGTTCTAAAGAATGATTTACCCCTGTGTTATTGTATATACAGTGTGAACACTGTTTTAGGAGTTGACTGCATGAGAAATTGAATAAAACTGAAACATGGAGAGAATTTTTCTCCTCCCTAAACACTCCGGTGTGTATAATATATAAACACTCCCATTGTGTCACCCAAGTGATAAGAATCCATACAAATCATAAGTGAGGAGACTTCACACACGACGGACAAGAAACACAAAGGAGGGCAAAACAGAAGAGTTACAAGGAGACATTAAAGACATCGACACATGACATTAATAAACATCATTATATCGTGAATAATATGGCTA
Source organism: Lepomis gibbosus (assembly GCA_029875015.1). Lineage (NCBI taxonomy): Eukaryota > Metazoa > Chordata > Actinopteri > Centrarchiformes > Centrarchidae > Lepomis > Lepomis gibbosus. The sequence goes on along the minus strand of JAPMOB010235336.1, from coordinate 5,491 downwards.
TGGCTGCAGAACACTGGGTTGGAAACTAAACAGTAATAACATTTTATGAGGTCCTCAAGGCACACAGGCCTGTAGAACGTCCAAACAGAGCATTAAAAAAAACAACAAACTGTCAGCATTGACAATGTCTTCTCGTGACGTCAGTCAGGCATTTGAGCCCCATATTTAAAATGTTCTGGCTGAATTGTCCAACAGTATGGCTGTCTAACGTAACTGCTGTTTCAGAAAGCTTCGTCTTTGCAAATGTCGACCATACAGTGGACACTTGAACAAAACAATGGGCTCATTAATTAAAAACTAAATTAAAACTACTCTTGCTTTGTACATGTCCACTAACAGTTTAGTCGCCTAAACTGTTAGTGGATAAGAAGAAAAACAACAACCTCAGAGTTTAATTCTCCTATTAGTGTGTACTTTTGCAGCGGTGGTATTCATTTTTTAATGTTTTTTTTATGCACAGCTCCTCTTCTGTTTACTTTTGATTTAATTAATTTAAGCGGCCAGGGGGCAGACACCGACACTATGAAGTTTTGGGTGGATAACTGCTCTAATGGAAGCGCAGAGAAGCGTGAAGGACTGCAGCTCTGCCTCCTGGTCTAAACTCTAGTTTGTCATGGTTTGGGTCCATCCAAAGTGGGATGAATGCCGTCTCTCCTAATCAGACCAGGTCTTCCCTAGAAAGTCATGAGAAAGTCTGGCAATTATCTAGAGCCCACATCATTTGCTGGACACCACTTCGACAGCCAGCGATGAAACAATGACAGGCGGCTAAACATGTTCGATCCCCAGCTCCTCCAGTCTGCATGTAGAAGTGTCCTTGAACAAGATACTGAACTCCAAATTGCTCCCATCGGTGTGCGTGTTTGTGTATGTGTGTGTGTGTGTGTGTGTGTGTGTGTCTGAATGTAATTTCCATTCCGATAAGCAGTTGGCAGCCACTGCCATCTGTGTATGAGTGAATGGGTGAATGTGACATGTAGTGTAAAGCAATTTGTGTGGTTACTAGAAAGGCACCATGTAATTACAGTCCATTTACATTCCAATCACTATAATATGAGGAATATAATCCAATCTATCTAATCTAATGATGTCATACGATAGTTTTCAAAGCAACCTTTGTCTTGTAACATTATGATTTTATTCTGAAAATAAGACTTTTCCTCTTAAAATCACAAATTATTTCAACTTCCGAAGGTGGCCCTAATACTCTGTTGTACATACATTCATTTTGTGTGAGCGTATGTATTGACTGGAGAAAGATTCATGGCAGCATAACTCATTTTACAACAGCTTCCTTTAACGGTCCAAGAAAAAATTCTATGGAGTGACTGAAAAACCACAGTGGGAGGCCTCTTGTTGGCTTCTTCACCACCTCCGATCTTCTATCTATTGCAGTCATCTCCTCTCCTTTTCAACTACTCCATCTTTCCCTTCACTCTCTTTGTCATCTGATCCTCCTCCAATTTACCGCCCCTCCATTTCTGCCAGCTGCTGGGATTTGTATGGAGGCACACAGCAACAAAAATGTCAAAACAGTGACACCTGAGCCGCACCTGATGCCTGGAAGGAGGATTGCTAGTTGGCAGGGAAGCAGAATAGAAAGGTGAGGAAGCACGGGAGAGTGGAGAATAAAGACGTAAAGAGAAGCTCAGAGAGGTCTTTTCTTAAGACTGGAGGAGATTATAAACCATGGTAACTCAACATTCATCCAAAACGAAACCTTTTCATGTAAGACCCATAAAGGAACAGAGTGAGAAAATTAAGTTTCATAATACTTGACATGATGACCATCTTTATCTTCCTTCTTTTAAACGAGACATGGCCAGTATTCCATCAAACATCACGGCAAACATCATTATCTAGAGTTTGCTATCAGTTAAAATACAAAACCATCACATCATCACATTTACTTAATGTTCTGAGTAATCCTTGNCCCCCCCCTTTCTTTGATAGATTTTCACCCCATTTTAGATCTTTATTGTTGGTGGACCGGTAAGAAATCATTCCTTATGTGTGGCTCTTATTTGATTGTATTCATATGCAATTAGCTAATTCATGTTTTGGACCACCAATTCAAACTGTCTTGGGTCTGTTTGTGGACTTCCTCACAAACACACCCCCAGACAGTTCGGATTGCGATCACACCTCCTCCACACTATTGCTCATCCTCCCAGGGCTGTTCAGTTCTCACTTTCAATATCATTGGTCATATGTAGGTTCACAAAGGGTCAATAATACACTGAAATGTGTGTGAAATGAAATGGACAAGAAACACAGCTAGCCTTTTAACATAAAATTTGATAAAAAGAATTAAATAAAATGGAATGAGATAAAGAGAATATAACAAATATATGAGATGGGAAAATGTGTCTTCATGGCCCTGTTTGGTATGTATACAAACTGGCAGAGGGTCCAGGTGTCAGGAGGTGTGGGTTTGGACTAGTCACTCAAAGCACTTCATGGTGATGGTTTCTGGTTGAGGTAGGTGCAGACGGTGGCTTTTGGAACAACATTGTTGAGCATCTCCACGCTGGTTACAAAAACTCAGAAAAAAACTATATTTCTTATGGGAACTTAAGAAGGCTAAATTCCCGTACCAAGTTCTTGTTGAACTTTGCCCTTGTTTGAAGGGCCTGTGGTCAGACAATAGTTATCAATAGTTAAGACAATAGTTATCTAAGAAATATAATGGTCATATAAACATTCAGGGAAACAGTTTTACCAGTACTTATTCTAGCAGACCATTCAACCAGTTATCAGAGAATCCTGACTACTATAACAGTCAAAACATATATTTTAAACTCTACAGTTTCCTTTAAATAATAGCAGTATAAAAGCTACAGTATTAACCAGATTTACCATTATGGTATTTATAGCTAGAGGTCAGTTCTGTGTAGCAATTCATAACTTGCTAATTTCATGTTGTACAAAAAAGTTAGGTTAAACATCAAGACAATATTTGGTGATTAATATTAGCTGGGTTACTGACTGATTGGATACCCCACCAGGAGAAAGGAGAAATCCAACAAATACCATGATATAGAGCGAGTAAGGACAGAACAAGTGATGTATCTGTAATTAAGTTGTGGGTTAGCAAACAGTTGCTGCTGCAAAGCTAACATGCAGAGAGGTTTGCCAGAACCAGAAAACTAGCTCCAGACTGGGATATCAGTATTATTTCCTCAGGGCTGCTCTTCCAACTTTTATGATAGGGATCTGGCAAACCTTATCTCAGACCACATCTGGGTGAGGGAGAAGAGAGTGTGTGTAAAAAAAAATCTGTTTAATCTCTCCTGCTTGAATCAAACTAATCCAGAGAGTCAATTTATTGTCTTCAAATTTTGCTCCTTTAGCTTGACAAGACATGGGGACATTGCAAGTCTCCCAATTGCATCTGTTTCTCTCACTTCCATCAGAAGAAACATTGAAATGTGTAGAAAAATAAGACTTGACTCTGACGCATCTCAGGAAGTAATGTCCTTTTCTGATGACGCCCACACAGCTGGATCTGCTGCATTAAAAGTTAAGTTATGTTTTTTTAAGGATGTGAGGGATCAATCAGCCAAGCAAGAGGAGACACAAGGAAAGTTTTTTTTATTTACAAAAAAATCATTACCAAAAAATAAATGTAAAGTTTTGGGCCTGTAAAAAAGGTCAAATAAATAGTAACTAAAGCTCTGAACATAACAGACTCAAAACTACAACTGACCTACTACACAAAAAACAAAGGGGACTTATATATTGGCTGATCAGACCAATTTTGAAACACAGGGAAAACTAACAACAACACTACTACATATCTACAAACAACAAAATCTACCTAAAAGAAATGTACTTTAACCTTACTTAACCTGACTTAACCTTAACTCAACAAAAATACTCAAATATAATATAAATCTAAACCCTAAAATATCCCAGAAGAGAATAAAGCCACCCCCCAGACATATTGACAGTAGTAGACTCCAATTAGGCCACCTCTTCTATATAACTGCTCCTGCTCCAACCGCCAACCCTTTAAGCCAGTAGACTTCCTGGATCTCTCCCGGGTGTGGCATCCAACACTGGTAAGCTCAAACAAAATAGTTAAAACAGAATGACAATCCAAAAGTAACTAATTGTGCACGCTCCCAAAAAGATACTTCTGTATGGTCAACTAAATAAAGTATAATGTATGTGAAATGAATTAAGTGTCCTGTGAGTTATTTGTAACAAATGTCTAATGTGATTGAGAAAATATATAAACTAATCCTATAAAGAAACCAGCATAAACTCTCAAAAAATGAGTGCATGAAGTTACTGCTCTTAAACTGGTTGCGAGGCCATGGCTGTGGCCATCACAAAGGATCAATATGAAAAATAGTATTTTCTAACCATAGTCATATCTAGGTTTAAAATACAGCCACCCTTTAATGCTTTCAAGATAAAAAAGGAATATTTTGTTCTGACCTCCTGTTCTTAGTAGGGAGGAGTGACACCTAGTGTGGTCGTCTGCTGCTGTAGCCCATCTGCTTCAAGGTTTGACGTGTTGTGGGTTCAGAGATGGTATTTTGCATACCTTCCCCTCATTCGCTCACCTCCGACTGGTCAAGGCAGATGGCTGCCCACCCTGAGCCATGGTTCTACTTGAGGTTTCTGCCTCTTAAAGGTAAGTTTTTCCTTGCCTCTGTTGCCTTGTGCTTTCTCTTGATGGGAATAGTTGGGTTTCTGTAAATAAAGCCCAGAGCACGGTCTAGACCTGCTTTTTTATAGTGCTATGAGATAACTTTTAAACCTTGGTTGTAACGAGTGGTTATTTGAGTTACTGTCGCCTTTCTGTCATCTCGAACGAGTCTGCCCATTCTCCTCTGACCTAACATCAACAAGGCATTTTCGTCAAAACAAATGCCGCTCATTGGATATTTTCTCTTTTTTCGGACCATTCTCGGTAAACCCTAGAGATAGCTGTGCATGAAAATCCCAGTAGATCAGCAGTTTCTAAAGTACTCAGACCAGCATGTCTGGCACAAAATATGCCACATTCAAAGTCACTGTAATCCTCTTTCTTCCCCATCTGATGCTCTGTTTGAACTGTAGCAAGTTGTCTTGTCCACGTCTACATGCCTAAATGCATTGAGTTGCTGCCATGTGATTGGCTGATTAGCTATTTGTGTTAACAGGTAACTGAACAGGTGTACCTAATAAAGTGGCAGAACATTGGAGTCTTTTGTCATAGTTAGCCACATTGATAAACTAACTGCTTGTCGATGGCAACTGTGATGAGCAGGTTCAATCAATTCACTCACTGTCATTCAGCAATTCAGCTGCTAAATCAAAGTGTGTTCACTGCAGCTGAGTCCTGTCAACTCATTAAGTTAATTAAGAATGCCAGGTACCAAGTGTCAGACAATGCTTGACCAGATTTGTATTCTCTATGAGGATCAAAAGGATAATGTCTATTAACACAATAGCTTGTGCGCTTGCCTCATGGGACATGCTGCAGCAACAACAGGAG
>JAPMOB010235334.1:0-11248 GCA_029875015.1 Lepomis gibbosus | reverse complement strand
GAAGAAGTGGCTGATATCAAGAAATCCTACCAGTGGCTGGAAAAGGCTGGACTGAAGGACAGCACAGAAGCACTAATCATTGCGGCACAAGAACAGGCACTCAGTACAGTAAGAGAAAGTAAGAGCAACAGTGGTGCCAGTGGTAATCGGAGCACTGGGGGCTGTGATCCCCAAACTGGGAGAGTGGCTACTGCAGATTCCAGGTAAAACATTAGAGGTCTCTGTCCAGAAGAGTGCAGTCCTAGGAACAGCTAAGATACTGCGCAGAACCCTCAAACTCCCAGGAATCTGGTAGAGGATTGGAAGTCTTTCCAAAAAATTTCGGATCCGGGCTGCAGGAATTTGTTCAGAAGAGTGAAGGCTGATACACCAGCTGATGCTCGATATATTAGTGTCAACATGCTTTTGGCCATGTGTTGTATGTTTCTGTTTTCTGTGTTTTTACTTATATAACTCATGACATCACTACAGGGCATTGCCTCTACTGTACCTATTTGTATTGACTACACTGCACTACAGTGCAGTATTACATATATAGATATGCATTCTGTCACTGTGTATTCTAATTGTATTATATTTTGTTCATTCGTTTTACTCTTGACACTACTGCTGTGCCAATTTAAATTTCCCCTATGGCAGATCAACAAAGGAACCTATTAAGTCTTTTAAGTTACTGGTTGGCCTTTAGTCTTGAGTTTTAAGTTATCATATTCTATTTAAATTAGTCTATTTTAGTTATTATATTTACTTTGGTTCTTAAATTGTATTTGTTTCTTATCTATCTCACCTGTTTATTGTGAAGTGGTTACACTTTCCCTTTGGGATTAATAAAGTTATTTATCTATCTATCTGTCTTGTCTGTGGGTTTACATTTCAGTAACCATAAAAAGCCTCAGTTCTTCATTGTTTGAATTAAAACTGTTTTATTTAAAGATAGTTTCCAAAAAGCATCTGACCATATTTAGCGTTCCAATTTTAAATGTCAACTTCCGTTTTGTTGTTTGTTTTGTGATTCCCTACAGAGCCTGCACATGTTCTTGCACATTGGTGCCAGAAGGTGGCGTCGTTGCCCGTAAATGATTCTATTAATCACCATGAAAATAAACCTTGACTTCTCAGAGAGTGATCTGAAACAACTCGTTATTTATTTTTTTCTTTCTGTCACAAAACAATATAATATTAAAGTTGTTTAATTTCCGGTACAGGTGTTACTGCAGAGACAGAGTGTGTCTGTGTCTGCAGGATCTCCACAGCAGCTCGTGGGGACGCTCGCTGCCTCATTGGCACATGTCCCGGCGGGGTGGAGCGTAGCGGGGCCGCCTCTTGTTTTGCGGTCTTGTTTTGTCAGCCTCACAACAGTGCAGCTGCAGGGACCGTCAGGAGAGGAGCCTCCGACACAGACCGGTGGATTTCGGTGTTATTTTCCCCGGTTCGAAGGCAGGAGCAGGGCGCAGTCACACGCCCGAGAGGCGGGACTGTTTGCGCGCAGCTTCCAGGGACTTTGATTGTGAAGGGGACTGAATCAGAGGACACACAAAGAGGAGGGAGTATAAAGGCTGGGAAAGGTTTGTGATCATCGTTGTCCTTTACAGCGCGGACACCGTCCACTGCGTCCTGTAGGAGTGTTTTAACAGTGGACCTTCCTCGTCGCCAAATGGATGTGAGTGCGTGAGGCGAATACTAATGAACGGCGCTCTGCGTCCTGCTGAGGCGCACCGCGTCCCCCGCTGCTGCTGAGGGCAACAGCAGAGCCGATCAGTCATCCAGAGAGCACCGGGGCCTACGCACCCCCTTTGCCTCGACTTTTACACCCTCAAACCAGGAATTACCGAGCGGGGTCTGAGCACAGGGGAGGTTTGATTTCCAGACTCAGGTGGTGGATAAAACCCTCCAGCAGCTGCACGGGGGGAAAAAAACGCCAAAATGGGCAACAGCTTCTCCAACATTTCTGCCTTCCAGTCTCTTCACATCGTCATGCTGGGTTTGGACTCTGCTGGGAAGACCACAGTCCTTTACAGACTCAAATTTAATGAATTTGTCAACACGGTTCCCACGATCGGGTTCAACACTGAGAAGATCAAGCTCAGTAACGGCACCGCGAAGGGCATCAGCTGTCATTTCTGGGACGTGGGGGGCCAGGAGAAGCTGAGGCCCCTGTGGAAGTCCTACAGCCGATGCACAGATGGGATCATTTATGTTGTGGACTCTGTGGACGTTGACCGGCTGGAGGAGGCCAAGACTGAACTGCACAAAGTCACCAAGTTTGCAGAGAACCAGGGCACGCCGCTGCTGGTCATCGCCAACAAGCAGGACCTGCCCAAATCTCTTCCAGTGGCAGATATTGAAAAGCAGCTGGCTCTCCACGAGCTCACCCCTTCCACCACCTACCACATCCAACCTGCATGTGCTATAATAGGTGAGGGGCTCCACGAGGGTATGGACAAACTGTATGAAATGATACTGAAGAGGAGGAAATCCATGAAACAGAAGAAGAAGCGGTAACAGCTGCTGATTCTGTGGACAGTGTTTGAGTCTCATTTACTGTAAGGAGTCCGGGTTCTGCCAGTGTTGCCCCAAACAGGTTTACTTTGCAGTGATTTAAAAAACAAACAAAAAAAATGTATCCTCTGTTTGGATTAAAGCTGTTCGATGCTGTGAAGCTCTGCTTTTGCAGGATATAACGTACAAAATAACCAAATAAGAAACTTGAAATGACTCTTCAGATCAGCCTGGAGGGAGAGAAACAGCTGGCCTGTTTATCTGCTGCTTCATCTGGACTTTGAACGCAGTTTGACTCTGAAGAACAAACTCCTGCTGTAGCTCACCGAGGACTTTTATGGGCTCATATTTTTTATTTCTACCCACAGGAAGTCTACTGTGGAAACACAAGTTTGATTTTGCACGAGGCTCGGGGTCACTTGTGCCCCCCGGCTCTTTTTTTCTTTTGGAGAACAGACATCGCCTCTTTGATTACGGATGTCATGCCGACTGTTTTTCTGGAGCATTGAAGTAGCCTTTCCTCTCAGTGTGGAGGACAGAGTGTCCACTACTTTGCACTTTTCATTTCCTAACAGACAGTAGAGAACTACACTGTATTAACAGAAGAGCAGATCCAGGTGGTTTCTGTACTAAGAAGCAGAAAAGTGAAGTATTTTTTGAATATTAAAAGATTTAAAATCCATGATTGGGTGACGGTTCTTCATTTACATGTGGTTAAAGAAGTGTTGAGGATGAGGAGGTGTCCCTGGCAGCAGGAAGTGGGATAGTACAAAAAGCTTGGCACGATAAGGACCTGACTGATGTCTTTATCCACATACTCGCAGTTGTGGAGCAAACAGAGAGGGAGGTCAAAGGTCACAGAGAGCTGGCAGAAGGTTAAATCAGAGTAAATCCTTCTGATGTCTGAAGCTCAGGATGTTAAAAAGGCCTCACAGATTTCTGTTTTAACCTTCTGTACGTGAAGTGAACATTTAGAGCCGGAGCTCGTTGGTGAAATTTATGGCTCTGCATTGCGGTGTTGTGTTTAGTGCGCCGCAGCCAGATCCAGAGCCCAATCTGGACCAGAACTCACCAGTATGTTAGAATAGTCAAACATGTGGTGAGTTCGGTCAGAAAGTTGCTGAATAAGACTTCTGCTCTGATGTGAAGGGTACAAATTAGCACTTTTAATATTGATTAATCTGACAATTATTTTCTGCATTAAGCGATTCATCGGTTTGATCCATAAAATATCAGAAAATAGTGGAAATGCACATCACAAACTGACATTCAGCTGCCTGTTTTTGTCTGAACAGCGAAGCAAGAGATATTCAGCTTCATATCATAGAAGTCAAAGGAAACCTGAAGCTTGAAGCAGATCACTTTGTCTATTATTTCTTTTAAAACAAAATAACATAAATGATTAATCGGTTGTGAAATTTATTGTTTGATTGTTTCAGTTATACTTTATTCCCTCACACGAATCATTGTAGTGCACGCCTGGAGCTTCATTTGACTGTTGTGTCTGTAATGTGTTTATTATCTGTTATCATGAGTGAATGTGTGTTGTGTGTTTTAGCACTGCATCAGTGTGGAAGTGAACCAGGCGAACTGAGTACATTTACTAAAATACTAAAGTACATTTTTAGGGAATTTTTACTTTACTGTATTTTGGTTTTTATAAACTTTATACTTCTACTTCACTACATTTATCTTACTGCTGTAGTTACTTTTAAGATTTTACATAAAAATATAGATTTACAAAATCCTCCCGAGGAGTTAATGAGTTCTCAGCATTATTGGAAAAGCTCATGTTTCAGATGTCTGGAGTTGTTATCAGTTCAGCCAAAGACACATTTCAGCTCTGAACGTCTCACATCGATTCATTTAAATAACTGTTTGAGGTCAAATGAGAAAACAGATTTGTGTATTAGGACTTTGTTAATTCGTCTTTCCTTTAATTATCCATTAATTATCTCATGACCCCTTAGATTTATCTGGTGGCCCTTTGCTGGGGCCCGGACCTTAGGATGACTAAGCTAGCCTAAAGTTATTAAAACTAACTGACTGTATATAAAGTAGTTAAAGCTAACCTTTCCTTAAAGTAATACCACAATGTAAAAATACTCCATTAGAAGTATTTATTATCCTAACGTTACCTTAGAGGTTTGAGTACTTCTTCCACACAAACTGACACTAAATGAATTTTGTAGCCGAGGGTTTTACATTCCTGTCATGTGAGTGAATCAGTGTGAACCATCACCCCCGCAGAGCAAAGACTTCACCACCTGGTGAGACACACATTCAGCTGTAATGCTTTCAGCTTCAGAGTTCAAAAACAAATGGAAAGACCGTCTGAAAACTACGTCTCAACAATACAAACCGCTGACTTCCCCACTGCACTTCCATTACTGCTGACTGTTCTCAGAATCACACAGAGGTTTCCTTTTCTTTCATTTTGCTTTGAAATTCAACTTTGCAGAGATGTGAAACCACCAGAGTGTGAACTTTATGTCTATAGTCTTGTCATCCTTGTGGTCCAGACTAGAGCTAAAACAATGAGTTAAACCACCAAGTGGTTGATCTCCAGATAATAATAATAAAACAATTTCGATAATCGATTAAGTTACCTGGTTACTGTCGGCTATCTATAGAATCTGTATTTCTAAAACCACTTCATGTTAAAGAGGATCAGGTTTCAGGTTCAGTGTTTCCCACGGGATTTAGTTAGACTATGGTGGGTGGACATAAAATTATGTACATTTTAAAGTTAAGTGCAAAATAAAGAGGCTAGATCTATGAAGAACTTTGCACTCTTGTTAACAATTTTGTGCCCCAGTAAACAATTTGATCATAAACACACTGTATAGATAAAAATGGTGATGAAACGGCAACAAAGTCAACAAATTTAATATTTTTCCAGCAACCTTCAATCAAAGAATAATTTGTGGTTAATTTCCCAAACATTTTATTTTACTTTTAATGTAATACAATTAATCTTATTTCCACACAGTATACTTTGAATTTTGAAAACCAGACTTGGTCAGACTTAATAGCCTCTCTTCAGGTAAGACTCTCACACCGCAACACTTTGTAAAGTGAGAAAATGACAGAATAAAGTCGTTAACCCTGTCTGTAAGCTGGCTCTAACCGCATTTACCATAAGGGCTCTAATACCGGTGCACTCCAAATTTAGCGTCTAGCTTGATTTCATTCTCAAAAACGAGTGACAGTGGAAACGCGCTGTTTAATTAAACCCTTAGTGAACATTACCATAGTTACACCTCAAAAGAAAAGTGGTTGTCTTGAGTGTCTTGTGTGTCAGTTTACAGCAGCGGGGAGCAGGGGCACAAAATATAACGTTAGAAGTTCAGTTAAACAAATCAGACTCTGTCGGGGCCGCCATACTCTCGTTAATTAATGGGAAACACTGAGGTTAATCAGTAGCATGTTTTCTCTTGTGCCAAATTCTTGAAGTTGCCGCCAGCTGTCTGAACGATCTTGCAAAATTTGATTGCACCTCACCTTTAAGGCTGTTTGACGCCAACATGAACATGAACTTAAGTCACTTAGTGGTCATGAGTCTGACTTCACCTTAAATTTGTCTGATTCATCCTTGTCCAAGTTAATGTCTAACAGTCTGCATCACTGTCTAAAACAGATCCGGCTGCAGATTAAAAGCTTGTTTTTCTGTTCTTATAACAGATTTAAAGGATTGTGGTGTCGTGGACGAGGTCTGACATCCGGGTTCTTGTTTCTGGAGGAATGAAACACAGAGCAGCAACAGTCACAAAACCAGTATGATTAACTACAGTCACAGTCAGAGACGTCTCACCTCACTCTCAGGCCTCTCTGTCAGAACAGACATTGATTTTTAATTGTTTTGAAAGAAAGACGAGCAGGTTGGAATTTTGCACGAGAAATTCCTCAACGTGTTTGTGACGTCGACCAATAGGAGCACAGAGCGCTCTTGAATTGTAAACTTGGTGAAGATAAAGAGGAATGATGGTCTTTGTGCTACAAGGTGGAAGTGTAAACCAGAGGAAAGGTCACAGTCGATTTGTCTTTATTTGTTTTAGGCTTTACAGAACACATCACGCACACCGCTTCAGATGCCGTGTCTAGCAACTCCTCCTGACATAATGCAGGTAAGCTATGATTGGTCTGTCAGGTCTCTCGGGTCACAGCAAGAATTTATGACTATAATGATCTGACACAGTGACCATCGCCGTCTGAACGTGGCGTTAACAGGGTGGCCAGTCCAGAGAAGCCCAAATTAAATTCTTGATAAATAGATTCCTCACCAAACCGCCCTGTGTTCAGCTGTAAAGATCTAGCAGATCCCTTTTTGACATCCCAGTAGATAGTCACGTCCACCCAAAGTCAATTCCTTGAAATAACTAGTTGTGCGTTCTTTTAGTGAGTCAGATCAGTGGGGAGTCATGTGTTACGAGCTGATTTTTACACTGCTAACTAAACAGGTTTTTACGTGGTTCCCGGCCAGTGCTGCAGTGGGTCGCGTGTTCAACCAGTCATCGTGCACTTACACGTCACTCAAACTTCCTCTTTGTGCACTAGTGTTCCTCTATTAAAGTCCCTTAAAATGGCATTCTGAGAGCTACCATCATTCCCAGTTTTTGCAGTGTGCACATGCCAAAAAAAGGCTTCTTCCAACTGTTCTTACCGTGCTTTCAGACCAAACGCTAAGCTTTGTATGTAATCGCGCCGCCTCCCCATTGAGGAAAGAGGAAGTTGAACTACCTGGTGAGTTCAGAAAATGTGTGTCTAGATACCAGCTATCGTTGTACTTTCCTGTGAACAAGTTAGCATAGCATAGCCCTGATCTATCCAAACTCCATTCAGAAAACAAACATTTTAGAAGTTGTTGTCATATGTTTAACAAATCTGCATCGTTTTGATCCGTTAATCTCAATTAAATCCCAGCAAACTGTTTACTTTGGTTTCATACCGCTGTGGTTTTATCTGCATCATCGCATTGCATGTTAGGTCTGAATGCACAGTTAGAACAATAAAAAGGTTCCTCCGGTGTGGAAATGCCTACTGTCAGAGTCTCTGGAAAGCCTAAGGATAACAGAAATAAGAACAGAGGAGAACGACACACAGAGACAGTGAGTGGGAGGAGGCTGAGAGAGGGAACAAAAACTGGGACAACAAAAAGTCGGCTGCATTTCCATCTGAAAGACTTCCCTCCCTGGAAGAAGGAAGCCTTTTCTGTCTGTCTGCTGGGCTGGCTGGGCAGGGAGGCTGGGAGAGCCCTCCCTGCTGCTCGACTCTACCAAACCTTCATCTGCCCACTCTTGACTTCCAGATAACCCCGACTCTCCTCTGCACACTCCAACATCAAAGCCACCACCTCAAAGCCGTAACTTATTCATAATCCGATTCAAAACTAATCTCCCATTCATCTTGTACGCTTCAGTCTCTGGAGGAGCAGTGGGAGCCAGACATCTCTGCATTAACAAACATCTCTTATGATATTCACCAGAATAAATGCTAATTTTGGTTTTTACCCCATTTAGCTTCAGCTTTATTGCATCACCATCATTATACAGACAGGATCTACTGGAAACAGTTTTACGTCATAATCCACTGAGCCTTCTCCGCCACCTCTGCTGCTGTCACCAGGTCAATTATATTATGGCCAATTTCAATGAAAGGGACTTTTTACAAAGAGCCAAAGAACGTTTTGGGCAACTCATGAATGTTTCCTGTCATTTAACCACAGAAACCTGGTTCCTGTTTAAGTCTCTTGACACCATGAAGCCCCCTGTCCTGAGGATGGACTTTCCAAAGACTCAGGAACTGACTTTAGTAACTCGCAAACACAGTGAGCGAGTAAGAACATCATGGTTTGTGGACTACTGTTTTGAAGCCTCGAATTTAGCCTTTTGGTCATCGGCATCTTGGTTCGGAGGAAGAGTTTCTCTATTAAAGTCCCTCAAAATGGCGTTCTAAGAAGTACAATCATTCCCGGTTCTTGCAGTGTGTACAAGACAAAAAAGGGTTCATCCAACTGTTCTTACTGTGACCAAACGCGAACATACAAACGGTCACATACAAAGTCAATGCAAAGATGCGGACCAGACCTGACCATATTTGGACAAGAGGGTGGAGCTAGCTAGTTTAGTTAGCTAGGTGGATCTGTAATTCACATTAACTGTAATATTAACTGGGATGCTAATTTTGGCTAATGAAAAACAGGCTTAAAATAAAATGTACTTAGAAAAATGAACAGCCAACTGTTTTTTTTACTACAAGACATTTTTAGGAAAAACACGCTGCTTAAGGGTGAAAGACAAAAACACAGACAGCATCCAAAAACAAGTTCACGGCTGGTTAAGTGTACACAGAGCAGCAGATTCGAGTTGCTCCTATCCTGATAGACGCGTTAGCGCCTTGTCAATCACAAGGTAGCCCTGCCCTAAAGCCTCCCCTGCTTTCTGGTCTATTTTCCTCTAAATGACACCATGATTTACTAAATGAACGTCATGTTTTGTTGAAGAAGACTTGAAACCAGCGACTGAGACCATAAATTCATTAGGAAAGTGTTTACTGAGGGAATAAATCAGCTGAGAAGTAGGATCATTTTCTCATAGACTTACAATCACACTTCTTCTTGCAAACAGTGGAGCGCTTAGCAGCATTGGCTTTAATTTCAGAGCTGGCATTTAATACCAATTTCGATGAGATTGTTATGATTTGCATGGGAGTGGAAGAAATCTGCAAGAAATTTTCAACATTGTTCAACTTTGCTGAGCTTTAACACGCACATTTGCTCTGTTGTCCAATTGCAAACTATCTTGACAGAGCTGACCTTTTAGGGAGCTGGAGAGTTACCTGAGTGAGCTATTTGTTGAATTAATCTGTAAGTGACCAGGCTAATTAGCCTGAGAGCATTGGGGCAGGGTATAAAATGTGTTTCCAAGTTCACTGAGAGCAGGATGTCCTCAGGTTTAGGCTACTAAAACACTTCACTTAATATTAAAAGTGTAAACACTGATTCGTTTCCGCCATCTTTCCCTATCTACCATGTGCTTTCAGCCTAAAAATAATCAGCATACAATGTGGTTTAGTTACTGTAAGGAAAATAAATGAAATATATCATCTATGAACGTCTTCCAGATGTGTTTGTCAGGCTACTTTCTGGTTATTTTCAAAATGTTATTTACATTTATTCATTTAGCTGACACTTTTATCCAAAGCGACTTACAAATGCTATATATGTCAGAGGTCGCACGCCTCCGGAGCACCTAGGGGTTAAGTGCTCATGGACACATTGGTAGATGGGTCACAGTGGGGAGTTAAAGTTGTTATCTGGTTATGTTAACAAAAAATCCAGGTGGTCGGCTGTTATGTCACCTTTGATTTAAAAATCACGTCTCAAACTAAACTCAATTTTTAACATTATTCGTCTAATATGCCGGATCTTCACAGTTCTCCAGCTTCAGATATTGAGTTTAGTCCCTGTTCTTCCTCAGTTTCTGCTTCAGTTGATCCCCCTGATTGTGATTTTACCTGGCTGCCCAGCTGCACCGTGTTACTCATTAGCTCTTCTGAGTGTATTTAGACCTCAGCTTTGGGCTGTGTTCTGTGTGACTCTTACCTGTGGCATGTGTGGTCTGGGTGTTGCTGCATTCCTGTCTGTGTACCTGATGGCTTTAGGTCTTGGTCAACAGTGAGTTGTGAGATGAATCAAATCAGTAACAAAACAGGTCCACAGGTCAGTAGAACATTTTCAGATTTATTAAAGGGCTTTCATTGTACACAAATTATACATATGCAAATATGAATACAGTAATGTTCTTTTAAAAAAATACACCCCACCCGAAAGAACAAGTGTTTGGACACTTTCCGCTGCAGTGTGAATATAAAACGTGACCATGCATGTGTTTTTTTCTTTTTTTTTAATTCCAGAAGATGATGGATGTCCGCTGGCAGCCGCACCGAGCTGCTGTTTGATTATGCAGAGTCTGACAGGCCTATTTTGTCATCTGATAAAATGCATAATTCATCCACACTTTTTCCAAAGCAGGAAGCGAAAAGAATGACTTGTCATTTCCTCTGTGTGTGTATGTGTGTGGTACTTGGGGGGGAAGATGAGTCCTGGTGCCAAGATGAATGGTCTGGACTTTTAGTGTCGGTGGCTGAAGGAGCCTGCGTGTCCCTGAAGGCCTCGTCTCCATATAGAGGCATGTTTCTGCTCTCAGACTAAACTGCAGCAGCAGGACGACACATTCTTCAGACTGCTGAGCACATCGCAGAGGGAATGAACAACACACACAGAGCACAATGTGGGAGAAGACCTCGTAACTCACATGTCTACAATGGCACAGAAAGGATTAATTGTATTTCATACTACAACCATTGATTTAAGCTCACTTGGATTCAGAAACCTAGTAGCAGAGTAAAAGTCAGTACAGGAGGAGCTCACATCTATATCAGACTTGTGAAAGTACCCGACACTATTAACCCTGTAACACTGAGCCACTGTGTACGTCTTAGACGGTCAATAAGTGTGATCTAAAGCATACCTGTCAAGTTTTGGATTTGAAAATAAGGGAAATTTTCCGGCACCCACCGCGAGCAGTCCCACCACCCCAACCAAGCTCCAGTTTCCCTTACATTTTAAGACAGGTGTTATAGCCTTAACGAAAACACAAAAGGGTATATATGAAGAGCATTTATTTAAATGCTTATTTGCATATTTTCTGCTAATTTAACATTGCTTGTCTTTACATTTACATTTTAT
>JAPMOB010235332.1:0-40700 GCA_029875015.1 Lepomis gibbosus | reverse complement strand
CTTGGTTGGGGTGGTGGCACTGCTCGTGGTGGGCGCCGGAAAATTTCCCTTATTTTCAAATCCAAAACTTGACAGGTATGCTCTGTGTGCGTCTTCGTACGTAAACAAACAAAATGGGGACCTACTCATGGAAACATTGCTCCATAGCATGAATAGTGGTTTCATATGGGGCTTCAGCAGTCTGTGTATAACAAATGAAGTGTGTATCTTCCAAAGTTGTAGTGTTTTAGGTACAAAATTGCTTCTTCAGCCTGAGTAGAAGCATTCTTGCAGCGAACAAGCCCACATGCAGCAGTTTGTAACCCTTCATACTGCTCCCACCACAAAACCACAGGGAGGTGAACAATGGGAAACCACAGTTTACTCCCGATGAGTGTCTCTTGAGTGCTGAGAGGCAACAGGAGACACCTTCTCCACGCATATTAATTAATTTATTAAGTGAAAACAGCTTGTAACTTTGCTTTGATGATGAAAATCCATATTCAGGTTCTTGGACGTCATCAGTTTGTGATCATTTTTAGCTTGTAATTAAGAGTGTGAATGTTGTTTTTTAAGGCTTAAGCACTTCCTCTCATCTTGCCGTGACTACTGGCACATCCGACCACTCTACATCTGTTACTGATTTCCCACATTGATCCCCCTGAATGGAATTTGACAGCTCGCACAGAATAAAAATTAAATGAACCTGTCTGTTACAATAAAATGTTGATGTGAATAGCACATGACCACTGGGGCCTTTGCCTATACATTGCATTATGGTCTCCTGAGGCTACTGTCTATGGAGCTATGAACATCTCTCTTTCTCTTGCTGCTACTCGGTGTCAGAAAATGTGAAATGGTTGCTTTATAGTTGCCATTTTATCAGCCAGCACCTGCAGACTTCCAAACACATTCTGCGGTGTATGGGGCAGATCATCTATTAATACTAAGAGCGAGAGACGATTTTTGGAGTGTTGTCTAATATTGTCAAAGTTTTTAGAAGTCATGAGGTGAGTAAATACATATCATCGAGCAAAGCATGAACACACTTTATTATTGAAGATAAAGTTTTACATACGCATGTGATGGGTCTTTCAGCCTACATGAACAGATAATAACAAACATTTTGCGTGAATTTCTGCTCCAGGAAAAATGAGCCCCTCTCCGACATCAATTGAAAATGCCATTTACAGAGCAAAAAGGACCTCTGCCTCTGTTCTCTCTGCTAACAAAAGAGCCTTCAGTCAAATCACACATATTTTCTCCCTTGAAACGATAATTGTTCTGCCAAGAGTTTGTCAAAAACCCCTTACATGTCATCAAAGCCGACCCATCTCGTCAAAACATTTTGGCGAGCTCCCCCCTCATCAGAGCACCTCACACAATTGGAGACACTGTCGTGCAAATGTTCACAAAGGCTGTGCACACTTAGCTGCCAGCCACCGAGATGGACTGCTGATTTGGCTATGCACGCTGAAAAAGGGAAACATTCATCCCTTCCCTAGCTGCATGCATACAGTTACGGCGCCAACAATGAAATCCCCCATATACGTTTTTTTTCTTAGTAATGAACTTAATGACACAGCTCTCGTACATGTCCCTGATTTCAGATCTGTGGTATATAGCCCTGACCACCTGTGACTAAGTCTTTCATCGTGACAGTGGACTTTAAGATGCTGCTTTCGCCTTTCTCAGCACATTAGCACCTGAAAACATTAATAAGCAAAACACAAACACAAAATTTGTTGATTGTGAGGCCGAAATGAAAGAAAATAACTTTGTAGATTTCTACTATGCCATTGCACTTTGACAGTAGACGTAAAAGTATTATGCATTTAAAATAAAACAGTTTAACGGCCCAGTAAATGTATTTTCTCAAGCAACTGTTTTAATATGAGTGATGGCAAAACACATTTTACATGAACCCACTATGGTCGTCTCACATGAGAGATTTCTGTGTCTTCGTTAGTGTTAGATTAGCAGGGTTGGTGATGGCATAATGGATAAGACACATGCCCTTGGTGTGAGAGACCTGGGTTCAATCCTCCACTGTAACACATCCACCATTGTGTCCCTGAGCAAAACACTTAACCCCTAGTTGCTCCAGAGCCGTGCGACCTCTGACATTTATAGCAATTGTAAGTCGCTTTGGATAAAAGCGTCAGCTAAATGAATAAATGTAGATTAGTTCGATTTTAGTGTCTTTCATTTTGTGACAGGTTTGAGGTGGGTGAACATCAGTTACAAAAAGATGTTCATGAACTAGCTCCATCAGGATTCAGCAACATTTGAGAATCTAATCACAGTTGGTGTGATTGTGTGACACACATCTATCAAAATAAACTTTCAAAATAATAAAAACTGTGTTAACGTGCTATAAAATAAATGTCTTTGTTACTTAATTAACGCGATAATATCGCATTAATTTGCCCAGCCCTAATTAAATATAATGGGACTACTGGAGCACATGCAGATGACATATCGATTTGACAGCCACTGAGAAGAAGAGACTAGGCGTCTGGTGCCAACGTGTTGTGATGCCAAGATTTCAGAAAGGACATTGGAGCAGGATTGTAGCTTTTCTACAGTAGACTTACGTCACGTTTCTGCAGCATTGCCAAATTCAGCCACCCATGTGCAAAGTAGTTAACAGTGTCAGCTCAGAGGATAAGCCCTCATTAGTCATGCATGGTGGCACAGGTTCAGATGCCTGAGGTCTGAATGCTGTCAGACAAGCAACACAGTGAAAGTCATCCGATGCTTTGCTGGTTGCTCATTAAAAAATACTGCTCGTCATGTGCTGCTCTCAGTCTATGGCTGCTCTTCTTGAAACATAATTACACTAAAAAGAAAAAAGATAAAGGCAGTTCTTGTAAATTTAATGTATTCTTTTGGTCAGTTGGTCCAGTGTCAGACCAATTAACTTTTACACAGATTTAATCAGAGTGGACATTTCTGTTCTCAGGTTTATCACATATCATCCACTCCCCCTCACTTCCTGTCTTTTCCTGACTTTGTCACACAGCGTGGCAAGTCTGGCAGGAACAGTCAATGACATTACTGGCGGTGTTTCATCCTCCATTCTTTCTGCTCCTGTGTTTGTGGTGCCTCTGTCTCATCCCATTTCTCAAGAGAGCTCAGGGGCTTAAGTGCACTGATGTGTCCACCCGTGGTATTTAGCGTTTTTTGAGATTTTATGGCAAAGTTTTTAAAGTGATTCTCCTGTCTCCTCAACTTCTCTAAAAAAATGTGCTGCAGCTCTGAGCAGAATGAGAATGATAGCTGAAATTCTAGTTTTTTAGTATTTGGACAAACTTTACGTCCTAAATATTTTGGAGCTCTATGTCTTCCATTTTGCAGCTAATCCATTGAGCTGAGTCAGTAAAGCCATATTTAGCAGTAGCAACCAGCAACCAGTAAAGTGTTTGGATTGGAAGAATTACATCGCAGCTGGAAATAATCTAGATCCCTATTAAAATGTCAAAATAGCCGACCAGACTAATCCGATATTGGTTTAATTTTGTCTGTACCCTTTTATAGGTGTACAATATGAGCAAGTGTAAAAGGATATTAATAACGGGGAGATACTTGCTGCTCTCTGTGCAGGCACACAGAGCTTTTGTTGCAGCTGTCAGAATCATAATAAGCAGAATCTGAACTACGTGGTGCAGACAGCTTATTAAATACTGCAGAAAGGCATACAAACTGGAATACACCCATATGTGATAGTTGAACACTTCATGGGTGTTACTATGATGCTGTGAAAGCCTCTATATGGCAACCCCTTTTAACATTTAAACATACAGTACACATAGGGCTGGGCGACATGGCCAAAAATGTTATCACGTTAAAAACATTTTACATCATTCAATATCGATAATTATCACAATAAATGTCAAATCATTATTTCTTTCAAGTTGAAAGGCTGATTTTTGATCCAGAGTGAAAATTGAAGAAACCAGATGCGTATTTTTGTGGTTAAACTTTTCTGTTGATGCAAAACAGTGGATCACTTAACAAATCTGACGTAGAACATTTAAAACTATTAAGATTATTAAGAGACTTTTTCTACAAATATGATTAGTAGTTTTTCAGTCCCTTCATCTCAGCAAAATAAATATTTTAATAGAAAAATTAAGTGCTAATTTGTTTGTGATTGAATTGAATTAAACCAAATATTTTTTGATGATATATTGAACATTTATTTTATTGTTATCGTTTTATTGCCCAGCCCTACATACACAGGATTTACATTTAAGATATCTGCAATGTATTTATGGCTAGTCATAAATGCATTGCAGATATCTTACTGTCTAATTACACTCTGTCTAGTAAGAACGAAGCATTGAGTTGCATAAATAAACTAATTCGAGATATCCACAATTCAGTTTTTGCCTTTTCAAAATGTAAAATTTCAGATATCCCCATTTATACTGACTAGTCAAAACTCATATTCAAGGAATCTTCACTGTAGTTTTGACTAGTCATCATTTCAATTAAATTCAACTTTAATGTAGTCATAAAGTTTTGACTATAGGGATAGATGTATAGAATCAAAGATACAATGGCATTTTCATAATTGCAACTAAAGCCCTATAATGTATCTGAAAATTAAAATTTTTCACTTTAACCATATAGCTGGCCAATAACACTTGTGTTTCTGTGAGCCACAGAAAGTCCACGGCATGTTAGTCAATGTTAATTATCCCTATCGTTCGTGACAATCGATTGTTAATCAATGACCTCATACTGTCAGAGATTATTAGTGCAGCAAATGTCAACCTCGAGTATGGGTATGAGTAAAGGGAGGAATTTATTGTAATTATATACAATAGTCCATAATTGTAATGGTCAATGATTTTAATTGAATAACTTTACTATTTACAATAACAACCGCAATATTTGTCCATGCGGTGCATGTGACATGCATGAGGTTTTTTTCCCTTTTTATATGCATAAAATAACATCTTTAATTTGACATTTTCCAACAAGCCCTGCATGTTGTTTTGAAATGCAACCACATTTCTATGAAGACATAAATAAAAGCCTTGCCAATGATGCAGGAAGCAAATGGAGGGAAAATGATATGCTGAACACAAACAGAAATAGAAAGTCCTGTAGTGTTTGTCATGACAGATTTTGTTTTTATTAATTTGCCAAGCAATACATCATACAGGCAAGTATTTATGGTTCAAACAGTAAATGAAAGTTTCTCTTCAGCTGGTAACCTGCTGCTGGTGTTGGAAGTAAGAATGTAATGAATGTCTCTGTGATCAGTGCAGGTAAATAAGAGTCAAGAATCAGTTCCGACAAAAGGTTGCACAAGCTCTGACTTTGTCACTACACAGGTCTCATTCACACTCCATTCAATTTTCAATTGCTCGATGAATTTCGCATGAAATCTTCATGTAGACGACTGTTGCTACCTATCTCTGATATTCATGACAAAAGAGTGATTAAAGCCACGGAGTCATAGTAACTTAAGAGATAAAATCGCTGGCATTTGCTGGATTCAACATTCAATCAAGAGATTGTCCAAGGAAGGCATAGCAGGACTTCCCAAAGAGTTTAATTTAATTGACATTCCTATCGGGTTTCTGCTGTTAACATTCTCCCAGTCGCAAATTGAAAAAATGCAAAGCAGAATTATTTCCTGGGTGTAAACATATATATGTGTCCATTATGTTCTATGAAAATGGTCCTAAAAATTGACTCCTGTTTCAGAAACATTTGTTCCCAGTTGTTTTAGGAATCTACTGACCCTATTAAAAACATTAAAGTATGTATTGGTGTGTTTTTATGTTTTTAGTAGATACAGAAGTTATAAATTCAAGTTTTGTACTGTCCCAGTGAGCACCAACCTAAAGGCATCCACAGCCCCCAGAAGGCCCTTATCCTAACCACCACAGGAGACATCAACTATCAACCTATATGTGTTCTGTGTGAGGATGTGTTGAACGTGCACACTTACTCCAAGCAATACAAGTATTAACAGTGAAAGTGTGACAGTAAAAAATATGTGGCTTAGAGTAGGCTATATGTTCAGGTGTTACTCTCTCTTCACGTTTCCTTTCCACAGCCTAGCACCTAAGAAATGATGTGTGTGTAACTACTACTGCTCAATAGCATCAAAGTCTCAAATGAAGATGGATCATGCTATTTCTCTGAAATTATAGAGGCTGTCATGAGTTCCAACCTGAGCGCCACAGACACTCAAATTCACAGCACGATGGCAGACCACTTAAAACAGGCGCCTGACAGATCCAAAGGGGGTGGCTTGTCCAAAAAATGTATTGTAAAAAAGGGAAGAAATATGTTTGATATGTGTCTGTTTTATTTTATTTTCTCTGCAACCTTTAATTTTCATTTTAATTGTATTTAAAAAACAATGTTCATGTTTGTTTCAATTGTGGCTTGACAAATACTTATTTAGGGCAGTCCCATTGTCTTTTTTGTCTTTTGGAAACAGTTTAAGGGTTATGGTCATAGATAAAAATATATATTTATAAAGACAGCTTTCTACCATTGAATAGACATAGAGCCCGACCGATTTATTGTTTTGCAGATATTATCGGCTGATACAAGCTACTTGTAGATTTATCTGCAACAACCTTTATAACCACCGATATGTGACTATTAAAAAAGAAAAGAGTTTTCTAAATATTATTTAACATGACTTACAGCAGCTAACGCTACTACTGCTACGCTGTTACTAAATTAGCCACAAAGCCAGTGTCGTCGTGTTTATCAATATAGGAGTGCTAACATTAATGAAAGATTAAACTATATTATTTAATGTATTCTAATACATCTGCAAGCTGCTCTCTCTGGTTAAAGTCAGTGTGTCAGAAATTACTAAACCAGAAGGGACAAGTAAATGTGAGACGAACAAGATTCTAAAGGGATAAACTGCATGATATGCTACATAGTAGAAAGTAGTCTTTGTGGCAGATTATATGTAAGGTAATAACTATTGCATGACAAAAAATATATACATAATTTTTTGCCTATGTAGGAGAGCCCTGTTTATCATTATTATTATTATAGCAATGACATGAGATGATATATGGTATTATTATTAGTAGTAGTAGCAGTAGTAGTATTATAGGACTTTATTCTTGCTTCTGCAGGGAATGTGGGAGGCCACTCCAAATGCCAGAAAAGAAAAAAATGTGATTCCTTTTTACACTTTTAAATGAATACTCCAAAGTCAACATTGAACTTTCTTTATCAGAATTAAAGAATCAAAAGAGAGTGTACAACTGTACAACTCAAACTTAACTTGACTTATTATATATGATATAGCAGAATTTGTCTTTAATGAAATGATGGTAGAGAAAGCCTGAAAAGAAGAAATCAGAGTTAGTTATGAATTTTATTGCTATGTGCTCCCCATTACAACAAACAGCATCAGTAGTGTACACTTCAATCTACACAATACATAGAAAAGCAATTATAGAGTAGAGAGTGACTGACAGTAATGACAATCAATATACTTCAATGCATGGATAGGACAGGGGTATTGATACAGTACATGGAGAATCCTATGCAGTAATATCTGTCTGAGGCTCAGGGATTGTCAATGTAACATCTACAACTACCCTATTATCATTAAAAGCTCTGTATAACATTAGCAGCAATGTTGTATAGGCAGCAAGTAAAAGATGAAGGGAACAGGGTAGGAAAATGAAAAATGGTTAGACAAAACTGACAACTACAAACAGCATAAAAACAACTTTACTTGTTTACTGGTTCTACACTATTTATGTTTTATTGGTTAAAATAAAGCATTTGTCTGGTGTAACAGCTCTGTTAACAACTTCTACAAAACAGCTGTGAAAAGACAGCTTTCTGACAAGTTAAACATCTCAAAATTGAGCATGTATATTTACATCTAACTGTTTGCAAAAACAACAATGTCATTTCTAGTCTATCACATTTTTTCAAAAGTAAAAATCCATTTATAATTTTGAAAATGTGGAAAAATAAATGCTTGTCATGAATGTGATCACTTTTTAATGGTTTATCTGCTGCAGCTTATTGATCAGCTGTCACGGCACTTACTGTAACAACAAAGCAGAAACCTTTAACTTTTAATAAATATTTATGTACTCAATGCTATATACATGTACTATACATTGGCACACAGGAGTGAGTGTGAATAGTTGCAAGCTATTTCTTTGCTGAGAACACAAAACTGTGCCTTTGCTATTGCAGTCAGATGCATGGTGGTTGTGAAAAAAATCCTTTTTTTTAAATAAATAGCTTTCTCTCCTGAACCTTCTTCCACCATTAAAAAGCCATTTAGGAAATACTTTGGAGAAAAAAAAACATTTTCCATGTACAGTAAAACTCTTCTTGTGCTTACAATGAGGCTTTAATCCTGCAAACACAAAATGTACAATAAAATCTTTTTCAGACCAAATGTGAAAGAGTGTAATGAGTTTAAAGCTCCATTAAGCGAGATTTTTGATATTATAATTGGATAAAATTACTGTGTAATGTGAAGGACTACACAGCTTAAAGGTTTGGCTCTTGTCAACTCCCAAAGATAAAATCAAAAAGCTGAGAATAGGTAAGTCAGCACCAAACAGCAGAGAGCTGAAATAAACAAGTAACTTGTGAAGTGGAACATCTAGCAGCTGAAGAGACAAATATTTCCCTCAAAAGTTGGTAAAGACCAAAAGAAAATTTTGGATTTACATTCATCAGCTGGGCAGAAACATTATTCAGTGTGATGCCCATATTGCTCTGTTTCTGCTGGATGTGTAAAAAAGTTTGCTAATAGCCCTTTCAGACAGGAAGTGATTTGCGCTGCACTGGTCGCGGGGTTCAGCACAAAACTGCTATTCAACTATTTTGAACTTTGACTGTGGCGTGTGTGCGAGTTTGCCAAGCAGTGCGCTGTGTTTTGGTTGACGCAGCAACAAACCACTGTGGGTGGGTTTCACAGCGCTGCAGTAGGGTCGTCGCAGTCTGTCTGAAAGGCCCATTACAGGTTAGCCACCTGATTGGTCATAGGTACATCAGGACTGTGGTACTGTGTTTGTATGGGAGTCTTTCTGCCCCCTAGTGGTCAAAAAACGCTTAATGAAGCTTTAAGTGTTTGAAGTTTGATAGCATATGTCACTATAAAAAATCTGCAAATCCAACACTTAATAGCATTTCAACATTAGTGCTGGTATGTTTCATGGTCACATCAAAGTAGAAATTTCACAATAAATTTCGGTTGCATAGTGAATTTTTTTACTTCTTTTTTTTGTCTGTTCAAGATGAACAAGAGCCCACTGTATATAACATACAGTATTGAGACCACTTGTTAAATATTTGCCCTAATTAGTTCCCTTCTTCAATCTAACAACTTCAGTCTTTCTGAGCAGTAACTTTTACAAGGAGGGCAATGCAAAGAATCAAATAGGTCGAGCACCATACAAATGTTGAGATGAAGTAACGTGTATAAGAGGAATAATTGGTCTGGAAATGTCCTTATTCGTTAGAGGAGAAGAACGATACCACTCTTTTGCCTGCAGTTAAACATAAACTGACAGCAAGGAGACAGCTTGACTTTAGTTAGTGTCCTTTAGAGCTCTTGATAGGTTACTTTTGAACTTTGAAAAGACCCAGGCTAGTTGTTTCCACCTACTTCCAGTCTTTATGCTATGCTGAGCTAGGCTAAGATGACAAGATTGATGAAAGGCTGTATCCTTTGTGTATCGCTTCCTAATATAATACTGATATTTTCCTGAACAGTATTTACAGAAACCTTTATAAATACTTATTTCCATAAAACTGATTTAATAGACATTGCTGTATATAAAAAATCTATACAACTGAAACCATTTTCCTAATGGTTTATCCCTGGCCACTTTACATATGTGACCATATAAAGCCTGGTGTTTGGTTTTGTATATGCAGTGACTCCTCAAGTACTGGGACAGTTTTATGTTAAGTCAAGCTTCATACTTACATTCTTTTGGCAAGAAAAATGGCAGTTTGTAACGTTCAAGTAAAAGGGTATCAGATGATACATTTTAGATCATCATCTTCCACTTCAAATTCATAGCAAACTAAACCCATCCAGCTCAAAGGTGACAGTCTAGAGATTTGACAGGGAGGTGAAAATGGTGAATGTAACTATTTATGTTTAGGTGATTTTTTGACTTTAAGTGCAACACTTGTTTCAGTACCAATTCCTGTGTCTATTTCTATATCTATATTTCAATCAGCCTTCTTTGTAATACTGAGATGTTAAAAGTTTGGAGCCAGTGTAGCAGAATCTATGCTTATTTTCATTATTACATTTACATATTAATCTGTCATTTGACTATTTTGTATTTGTTCACTTTGAACTACACATGCTGTGTTTTTTAAGCTTTTTATTCAACATGGTTGAAAATTCCCTCCAGACCCTGTGCCCCTATGTCTTAAAATTATTGTAATATTTTCTCCTCTCAATATAAAGTAAAGTATTCAAATGCTCTGGGAGCTCTCTGTAAAATGTTAAAGTCATATTTGACGTCCATATCCGGGACAAAAGGGTAGGGTAATTCTTAACAACAAAGTGAACCAGCACTTTTCTTTCTGTTTCTCTCTTTGTGGTGTTATTGCCAGGAAAGTCTCAGGATGAAGCTGGATTATCTACTGTACATTAGGAGTCCTTAAAGGGAAGCGCATAACTTTCATCTCTCCACTTCAGAATATGCTGTAGGCCACCCACTATCTGTCAAGCTGCTCGATCTTTGACCCACAGTATGATCTGCCAGCTGGGATGGTATCATAGCATGCAGCTTCCTGCCAGTGAAACCAATGTGTCGTGGAACCCGCCTTGGTGCTGTAGTGATCTTCGATGGGGATTTCTTAAGCGGGGTAGGTGTGGTGATGTGTTTTGCAGCATTGCCTGATGTGGCTGATCCTTTGCCTGAGCCTTGTTTGCCACTGCGAGTGCCGTTGGCTGCTACAGAGGCTGTCTCTAGCAGCTGGGAGGCTGATCCAAAGCGGACGTGCTCCTCCGTCTCAGCTGCCTCTGAGAACAGAGACAGAGCTCCACTGCGCTTGCTGCAGGAGTCGCAGCACAGTTTGTTGTAGCCTGGAATTGAGCAGTATCGCGCGAGAACCTCCATTTGGCAGAAGATGGACTTGTCTCCATTACAGGGCTCATCTGGAAGGCAAAGAGCATATATTGTCAGCTCAGTGTATGTCAGATAATGCTAAAAAAGTAGTGGGTGGTGGCCTTGGAAGCATTTCAGAGAGTTACTTTTAATCAGACACTGACAGCTTTGCCAACGTGTTTACAGTACAAAAAACAGAATTGTACATTTCAGCCACAGCACATTCAGAAGAATAATGCTCATTCTACTGAAGTCTGCTTAGACAAGACATGTGTCCCAGTTCCATACTACTGTACACACTAATGCTAAGCAGGTTCTGAGTTAGCCACAGTGTTTGCCTCTCATGTATTAGCGTTAGCATTAAATTAGAGTAACGTTCATAAGCATTGGTTTCTCTAAAAGACAAATACCTGGCAACATTTAGGGTTTGTGGTTGTGACTCATACTGTATAAATGCAAAAACACACTGCTTTACTGTATTTAAATTTATGGCACTGTGCAGCGCAGCATGTGTGAAAATGGGACCGGATCGGATGTGTGATACTGATCGGCATCAGTGTCATGGTACTGGTCGTGGCCGATTTAGCTGAAAACCGGCCGACAGTAATCAGCCAGTCGATCGGTGCACCTCTAGTAATTGGCATTATGGCATTGGGACACATCACTGTTGTCTCAGCTTTCAATAAAGCCCTCTAATTTGAACCTGCCCTGAAAGTAAAACATTTCAGTGTGTACTTTAATACACTCTGTTTTATTGAAAAGCAACTGGACATACATCGACATAAAAGAATGAATAGAGGATGCTCTTTCGAAAATAAATGCTAGGATGATTGTTAAAGCAAGACTATGTGATGTTTTTGTGTGAGGTGAGTGGAGGTTTTTCCAGTAAATCTGCACATGAACTGCATTTCATTCACTATCACGTCCAGATGAAAAACCTCTTTAGAATTAGATTTCAATGGCAGGGCTTTTCTTCCAATATCCCTCACAAATGCTGATATGTCTACATTCAACATTTTTAATTGTGTATTTTTACATTTTTATGTATTAACATTTTTATGTACATTTTGCTTTTCATGTGTACAGTGTGTCTTTAGCCTACATTCAATCAATTAAATGTTATTTAAAAAAGAAGCAGAAATAACAATAGCGTTATTCGTATTAACCTACACTAGTTGAAACACATACTTAATGACTACTGGCCTTTATTCTGAAGAATGCAAAATGTGCTCAAATGTTGACCCTGGAATGTACCTTGCTCCTGAAAGGCACATTTCATATCCTACATCAAAATTGAATACTGGACTATCGTTAGCGCTGTGCCTCCTATTTATACAATGTATAATTACTACTAAGGACTCTAGTTAGAAATTATTTATATTATTGACATTCTTACAGTCGTTTATATACAGGTGTGCTGTGCACACCGCACTTTAACAGCAGTCAAACTGTGGCACAGCCGAGCTTTCATAGTTCTGCTTTTAGTTTGAAATGAAACTTTTTGCTGTGTGTATGATGTCCGCCACTATGTTTCATTTTTGTGTATTTTTATATGAGCACCTTGGGCTGTAACAAACGACATTTTGTTCCTGTATACTAAATAAATAAATAAATCTGAAAACAACTTGAAACAAAGAATTTAATAGAAGCTAGGGCTGGGCTAGAAAGATATTTATTTTCCTTCTGTTCTTAATGAATGATGTGCTTACCATGACAGGGTCCTGGTCTACAAGGTCTCACAGTTTCCGGTTTTTCTCCATTACATTGATCTCCAATCCGGCAAGTGACCAGACGCCTCTCCATCCCCTCTCCACAGGTCACGGAGCACTGTGGAAAAGTGCAAACGTAAGCTACGTTTCCACCAAAGGTACTATACCCTGGAACTAGGAACCTTTGGAGAAACTCACTGCATTTTCACTACAGGGGCCAGGGTCTAAATTTAGTTCTAGGGTCTTTATTTTGACCTCGAAAAAGTTCTGGCTCAAGGGGTAGTAGCCTACTTTCCGAAAGTAGCCTGCTTTTGAAACGTTGTTTTCAAAACAATAAATCACAATTAACAGTCAGGAAACTCGTAAAGAATCCCATTCCGCCGATGCTCAGGCGGACACAGACATGAGTGCTGCAGCTGCTCTGCGGCTCTTGTCAGCTGGAAATGTTTTAATAACCTTACAAAATGTCGCGATTTTATGTTTGTGTTTCTTTCGCTGTGCTGAGTTATTTTAAGAACTTTATGGCTTTATCC
This sequence comes from Lepomis gibbosus, assembly GCA_029875015.1. Lineage (NCBI taxonomy): Eukaryota > Metazoa > Chordata > Actinopteri > Centrarchiformes > Centrarchidae > Lepomis > Lepomis gibbosus. Next base: position 27,371 of record JAPMOB010235332.1, on the reverse strand, counting down.
AGTTTGTTCTTAAATTTGTAACAAACTTTACTGTTTACTGTTTTTCATCATGTTCCAATCAAATCTGATGTTCATTTATAAATTTTGCTCATGGATAGTGTTACTAAATAGATAGTTCTTACTAAATAGGCCTAAAGCCTAATCTTCACAGGTATTTAGACCACGTGGAAATGCACACAACAGTGGGCTAAAGGAACCTTTTAGTTCCTTGAAAAGAGATCTGGGGACCTAAAAAGTCCCTGGTACTTTTGGTGGAAACGCGGCTATACTTATTAACATACAACGCAGAGCTGATATAAATGGAGGCAGGTCAAACAGGCAATAGTAAACAACAGGATAACTGGGTTGGATAAGAAGCTGACTTGAAGTTTACTCGCCACCTATTAACAAAATGTTTTACTATGCCTTTTTAGAGTGGATTTCTTCATGAGCTACTTTGCCATTGGTTACAGTGATAATACTTTATTTTTACTTTACACAGCAGACAACAGATTTACAATCTCTGGATGGATTTTCTGAGCTTGGCTGAAGAGGCGGCAGCTCAACTTTATATTTATAACTTCACTTTTTAATATCTTCAGGTATGCACAGAAGTGAAGTTGATTAGAGCTGAGGTGAGTTACACCACTGGCAAGATACAACGGCCGCAAATTACTTCCTCAGAAACACACAGACCATACAAGGTCCAGCATATTCCAGGCTTCAACCCAGTCTTGTTAGCTTCTACCTTGCCTTATGGCTGAGGAACTGTAAGCGCAAGTGTAAATTTGTTACAAATTGGCCACAAATAGCATGTTTCTTGGGTCATGGCCAAAACCTTCCCCTACATTCTAGTCAATAGTTTTTGGGATATCCTGCTTATTTATAGACAACAAATTAACAAACAAAAACTGAACACTCAAGACCAAGAACAGAACCTCAGTGGTGGATGTAAAAGGACCAATATGCTTTAAACTGAGTGTTTGTTGTCATCAGAGTGTTTTTCACACAACTACTTTTTCAAGTGCACAAACAATGTTCATACCTTTAGAAAAGTTTTAGAAAAACTGTCTGAAAGTGTGTATTGCCATTTAAGCTATTAATCATGTCTATGACAGCAGACTTCACCTCACCTTTAAGTTTTGAGAACAGGTATGAACAGGTTGCACAATCTAGTTTGTATACAAGCACGTCCTGTCCTTATTTAGATACATACATAGAAAAAGATTACATAAAGCTTTAAATCAAGTTGCTATTTTGTGCTGTGTAAACAAAGTAACAGTATCAGTTCCTGGGGTGATCAGTGATGGATGAACCCCAAGGAGCAAACACACCATCAGTCTTTCTTGATATGACCTTTGTTGGCTGTTTTTAGACTTTAGATCTCTGTGACTGAATGAAAATGTCAAGGAGACAATTAGTCTGAAATCTGTTCAACTATGGTTGTGAAACATCAATTAAAGGCTAGGTGTTTGAATTAAAATCTTAAATGGTAAATTAAAACCCGTAGAAGAAGCTATGCAAATATGATCATTTTTATGATTCATGTATTAGTAATAATCCATGTCATAGGCATCTACTGTTAACTCACAAATGAATAACAATACAATTTACACAAAATAGTTGAAGATACTGATATCTTCAACCAAGTCCAGTTGCCATTGATTTCAACCTTCCTTGGATATTGTTATTGCACTATTCCACTACTATTATGCAGAGTTTATGCATATATACAGCTATATTCCAACATGGAGATAGACCATGTTATCTAAAATCTGAACACAACTCACACAAATTAACTACTGAAAGTTATCTGAATCTGACATGAAGAGTTGCACCTCATTAGTTTTTACATGCTCACCACCACTCAGTTGGACGTCTAATTTATTGGATTTTTCAATGGTTTCAAAGGTCTTGTTTGGTGAAATGGAGGAGCTAAAGCTGCTGTGTTTTCAGATGTGATGTGACACTGCTCTAATTAAATATCAGATGCCTTAGGTTTTATTTTTATTGTCAAGAATGAAATCAGTCATAGCTGCACATTAAGCATTAAATCTGCAGAGAAAGGTAAGCCGATAGCGATTAGACTGACATTAGTTAATTGGCGATCAGATGGCATTAAAAATAAATCAGAATCATAGATAGGTGGCTAAATGATCCACACTTTCAGAATTCGCAACATGCCTTTGTACCTGATGAAGAGTCAACTTGTACTCGAAAAATTGTTTTTGAGAGGGAGCATTGGATAGTGTTTCAAGTCTTTGTGAAACTAAATGATCCACACACCAAAGAAGGACAGAGATTAACCTCTAGAAATGTGATCAGCTGAACAAACTGGAGCTATATGATCTCAATTCAATTTCTTTCAAATAGATCATGATATATAAATAATAGATCATGTGGATACTGAACCTCTGACCACGCTCCGGTCCTCCATTGGGCAGGACATGGGACTCTATTACAGGGCCTCCGACTCTCTGGCTTCTCCCCGCTGCAGTACTTGCTGTGGATGGAGCGGTTGGTGCCGTCGTGCAGGAACTGCACGCAGCGAACGGTCCGGATCTGAAAGCCCAGGCTGCCACAGGTTTTGGTACAGTGCTCCCATTCCTCGGAAATCCATCTGGATAATTCAAATTGAGGTGATTACTTAGGATATACAGCAGGCTTAGTAGATTAAGTCATAACAAAGGTACATAATTAAGAAGAACAGAGGTGGAAGAAGTATTTAGATCTTTAAAAAAAATTAAAAGTACCAATACATGAATGTAGAAATAGTTAAGTAAATTACATAATCCTACTTTGAATCAGAGGTATAAGTTCTCATTCAGCAGTACAATGTCCTGTGAGACTAATATGTTATCACATGACATAATAAGATTGTTAATACTGACATATCAATGTGTATCTTACTGTAGTAGCTGACTGATGTGGAGTTAGTTTTAACTATTTTATATATAGTTTGGTAGGAGTTGTAAGGGTTGGGCCCCTCCAAAGGGTCACAATATACAATCTGGGGGGTGTGAGATGATTAATGGGAGAGGAAAAAATAAAAATAAAAGTTCTGCTACACAAATCTGTATTCATTATTATTATTACTTTTCTCTCATCTGTGCTTTTTAGAGAATGATCAAATAATGTCCTTCTATGAGCCTCATTATTTAAATTAAACCCTCCGAGAGGTGTAGAGGTGGAATCACTTTTTGGTGAAACTGCTACAACTAATAGACTTCTGAAATGCTACAAACGTCCCAATGACACACGTTTTTTTTGTAGGGCATCACAAGTCAAACATGGTGGGTGCCACTAGTTAAATGTGTTGTATTTTATAAACTGCTCAAATGTTATTTATGTAAAATCTTCATCTGAAAAGTAACAAATACATGACTAAATGAAGGTGAGTAAAAAGAACAACCTTCCCTCTAACTGTAGTGGGGTAGAGGTATAAAGTATCAAATAAATACTCAAATAAAGTACAAATACTTTAAAACTATTTAAGTACAGTATTTGAGTAATTAAATTAAATATCATTACCAAGATGTAAAAAAAGACAGAGGGTCTGATTATATGAGTATTTGTTTCATTCTAATTGTTATTTGGCTAAGATAAATGGTTTGATATTGGCGGTGGTTTGAAAACAAATCAACTAATGGAAAAAAGCAACTATAACATGCTGGTTCCCCATCGCTCACAAATTTTGGTAACAACAAGCTGTTAAAAACAAAAGGCTAATTTGGTCCAGCAACTAGCTGGCACAGCTGAAGTGTGGAGATAGGTCTGGCCTCCAAACTTCCAGTTTTAGCTCAATGATGACACTACCGCCTGGTGTTGTATTGCAAGGTGGGGCTGAGAGCAGTGTATTCAGAATGTATGTAGTTGGCGGGGCAGTATACTGTGCTCAAGGAGGTCTTTTGCTACACAGATCAGTCAATGATGTCATAAAGGGAGCCTAATGGCGTGTTTGCACACACATTTGCTGAAGGACAGAAGAGGAAAAACAGAGAGGATGCTTTTTTTCTCATTGTTTAGGGTAGGGGAGTGATCCTTCAATAGAAGGAGTCTGATTCGACTGCCAATCTCACATTCAAATCTTTATGAAATGTTATTGTTATGAAACGAGGATCATGCCATTTTGGCTTTATGGGGGTGCTCATTGTCTGATTTTACATAGAACTACTGGTTTACTCCCAGTAATATAATATAAATCCTATTATGATATAAATATCAACATATAATGCTTTAAATAAAAATTTGAAAAGAAAGAAGCTTTTAAAAAATCATTTTAAAGTGTGTGAATAAATCCAAAATTGTGAATCTAACCCTTGAGAAAGAAAATATAATTTTCAAACAGTACTTTGAAAAGAGCTGCAAGGAACCGCACCGTGAATACAATTCTCACTGGGCATGCACAACTTGGCACAGGGCCAGTGAATGGCAGGCGAGCAGAGAGAAAAGCGTCAACACAAAAGCTCAGTTTAGATGTAAATGTCCGGTGTAAGTTACACTGACTAATGAATAGAGACTGCAGCGCTGCAGCTTTTCAAGATTAAAGCAGAGCTTCTGTGTGTAATTCCTTTAGAAAAAAATTAAATCTTAGGTCAAGCTCAAGGAGGAGTGCGTTGCCCATGTGAGCGTAGCCTCCGTCAGAATCACACAGTGTGTTCAGCAGCATATAGAGCCTGTCAGGTAATAAACTATTTGATATGGGACAATTACAATACAAGTATTGCACCAATGCATTCACTGTAAATTGTAGCATAGTATTTGAATTGTCCAAAAAAATAATGTGCATTTCAATATGCACATATGCATGACATCAAATTCATTGATTCAATTTGTAATATTTTCTTATTAAATTGTATCATCCACCACATGATTAAACACTCTTTCTGGCAAAATGTGCTTAAATTGTAAAACATAGAATTCAAAAATATTAAAACAGAAAACATGGAATTTGGGGAAAAATTAAACAGTGTCTGGCAAAAATGTAAACAAATTTCATAGGGCCAAAAGTGTTTGTCAAAGCAGCCACAGAAGCTACACAGTCAACGGGAACTAATACACGAGAACTGAATGAGATGAAGAGGGAGAGACAGCGCCTGGATGAGAGAGAGATGTGAACCACAACCAGTTCATCATCATCGTTTCACAGAAGAGACGAGCGTATATGTGTGGATCTGTCTGTCAGAGACTCCATGCTGCAGTGTAGTTTATGCGTCACTAACAAACCACAGATCTGTAGAGTAACATTAGGCTTCATGATCAAAGAAATTTTTTATATCACATCCACACTGCTGTCCATATTCTCTTTGTCTCTCTCTCAAGTTTGCATCACACTTGTTGATGGGTTTTTGAATGCTTGGTTTTACAGCACCAGCACTGCTACTCATGTCCATGTCTCTACACATTGAGTGTAATAAATTGTTTACTTGTGGGTGAATTATTCAATTCTTGCATTTCAGTCAGAACACTCTGGTGAATGAAACATAGCTAAGGCCGCCAATGGTCTTGACCAAAGTGGTGGACCAACTGACTGACAGACAGCCTCTAGCAAGGCTAAAAAATATCATCTAATTTGACATGTCAGCATTGTACATAATAAAAGTACAAAATCATGGGATGTCCCAAGAGTTTTTGGTTGTTTCTCGCAGGGATCAATCAACCTAACACAACAAAACACTCCAGAGGTCAAATAAATACTTCATTTATAGTGAATGAGCACTGAACATAGTTTACAATCAGCAGTGGTGACAAGGGCTCAGTAAATTAATTTGAGTAAAAAAAAAAATCAACTTCATTCTACAAGAATAAATAGGGTCTCTCTTTGGCTTCTTGAGTCCTTAAAATCATCATTAAATAAGCAAACAAATGAACATGCTGTTAGTTTCGCAGGATTTACTACCAACTAAAAATGCCTCACTGCCCAGGATTGTTTCATAAAATAATCTATTGTGCATCATTGTCTGATCATTCTATTGTCCCTTATCGTTCTGTTGTCCCTTCAGCATAAATGATACTCAATATCCACTCAATGCTGCATAAAGCATTTAAATGTTTTCAATAAATAATACTTGAAATGCACCAGCCTGCAGTCTGCCATACTGTAACTAACACCAAATAATACTACTGCTTACAGGTTCACAATTGTAATTTATTTATTCAGCAGCAGCGGATCATTTCTATTTGTATATTAAATTGTCAAGTGAAGTCAGTTTATTTATAAGCCCGATATCACAAATCACACATTCGTCTAATGGGGCTTGGTTCACACACCATGCATTTGCTACTTCTACCTCGATCCGTCCACATGCTGTGATTTAGATTAACTGACTGAACTATTCTTTTTTGAAACACAGCGTAATCACTACTAAAAAACTGTATGATTAGATTTACAATTAGTCAAAGCGTGATGTGCCTAGGATTTTAAAAGGCTAATTAAAAATATATAGTTTACCTGTATATGCTCAGAGCCACTTTAAGCTAATAGATGCCATCAGATGGAGTGTGTGTGATCATTAATGTCTCGCTGAGTGTCAACCAACCTGTTTACTTGTGCTTGAAGCTGTTACTCAACCAAAATATATTTCTGAATAATAAAGATTAATATTGTAATAGAAAACACTGCTTCCTGGTGCTATATGCCTTACAGCGTTTGAGTCTGTTGTCTGAGGTGACTGGGTGCCACAATACTCCATGCTGCTACATGTCTTTTATCTTCCTTCACTTTTGTTGTATTTCATTTGATGTCTTCTGAAAGCTTTCACAGACTTCTGAAAACAAACTCTGGGTAAATTAGAGACAAAATCCCTCACAATATTTATGGACCTGAAATTACATCCAGGCTGTTGAGATGGCAAATAATTCCTTTCACTGGAGGAACAAAAGGCAGGCATGATGATAAGTGATGCATTGGGTGAATAGCTTCAACACATCACTCATTAACTCTGGATAGAAAATACAATTTAAAAATACTTTCAAAGAATTAGCATGCAGCTGTGAAATGTTTGCTAAACACAAAGCCTGAGCACGCTGAATGCAGTCAGATTCTTTCCAAACTTCAGGGAGAAGTCCCAGCTTCTCACAGAAGATCAGAATTCTGCTGACGCTTCCTCCACCTAAAGCAACAAATCCATTGAAAATGCCAACAGACTCCCTAATACAGTCTGCTAAGTGACTGACACATTTCTGTGGGGGATTTCTTTAAATTCCATCACCTATAATTAAATCGATACTGGCATAAAGTAGATAAAACATTTTGTATGACTGTCTTCTTTCCTAATGTCTAGGACACTATGTGTGTGTGAGAGAGAGGGAGTATTAATATTTTATACATGATAATGAGATTGTGTGAAGGTAATGGAGAATTTCTTTGAATATATATTTGGAAGCACTCAAAATGACCCATAAGATTCTTTCAACACACAGCTCAATCGTCCACAAGGTTTTTATCAGGGCTTAGTTTACCTAAATCACAAACACATTTACCGCTGGTATCGTACAGAATTATTTGTTGAGGGTTTTCAATCTCAGCAACTGAAACATGACGGCAGTTTTCCCATTCTCATAGTTCCAATTTAACATGAGTGAGTAAGTCTTTCAGGATAACTGGGATATTTTTGCGATGTTTTGAGCTCTACAAATGATCTATTGGGTGGCTATATAGGTGGAGAAACGTTCAGTACATTTGGTAAAGTGGCTTAACTCACCCTTTAATAGGAAAATACCAGTTTTTACAACCAGAGTCACATTTGTATAGTTTGGGCTCAAATTAATTACTGAAAGTCCAACAAGGCAAGAAATACAAGCATTTAGACATTCAGACCAGATTTAAACAGGCCAGCAGTTTATCCAGATTAACTAAACAACCTTATTTAAAGGCAAACCAAAAGTAAGTGCACCTGATTTATTAGTAAGAATCCTCATTTTACTGGTTTGGCTAACCTGAGGGTTTGTTTGCAACTTGTCTGATCGCCCAATGTTTAGTGTTTTTTGCTCTTTCAGACTTGTTTTAGCTTTAATGCCATGTTCCCAGATTTCATTAATTCACTTTTTGATTAATGGAGAGCACAATGTTATTTTTACTAACAAATGGTGGTCCAAACCATAAATGTAAGGCCCAGGTTGTGTGAAATTAGTCTTTCTGGATTTCTAGGGCTGTGATAAGATTTAGCCCCTGCTGTTTACACACCAGCATAAAACATTCAGTTTTTCTGAAGTACATGATGTAAAGAAAAGTAACAGAGCTCCTCGTTAAGACTGACAAACCCGTCTGCATTTTGTTTTCAGGGCTGCTATCTTTTTTAAGAAAACTGCCTGAGAAGAAAACTGCCAAAGAAACTGTGTACCATGAGCATGTTGTGAGGAACTCTTTGAACTGTCGTACCTAGTTGTTAAAGAAGATACTACGTGCTTGTACTCGAGTTTCTGTTTCGTTTGAATTATTATGACAAGCTTTTAATGTATTGCGCAGTAATGAAAACCCATTTACACATTACACAGGTATTAAAGGTATTACACTTTTGTGGTGTGCTGCAGCATATCCAGTTTTGGTGCCTATTTATATTTGTTTCTGTAAACAGGAAGTAGCAGGTAGTCAGATTGATTAACCTGCATTACACTGTAAGATTGATGTACATTTAAAGGAGATATACATAGTTTTCAACAGCCACAAGTGGTGGGGTGTTTAGATTGCAACCAGCTATGTGCTTGTATGTGTGCTCAAACTAATGAGCGAGCACGTATCTGCTGCCCCTGCCCTGCATCAGTATAGGCTAGTATAAACAAATCTCTCTATTTCTTGCAAGCTAAAATCAACACTTTGACATATTACAAGAGGTACAAAGTATAGTAATATGGATTATCTGTGTCAGTTTTGTCAGTTACAAAACAAAGCTGAGGTTTCTCCATGACTCAAGCCTGTCTTATGTTCACCATTCGATTTGATTCTCGTTTGGCCTGATGGGCTTCAGCACACAAAACCTTGTTGTTGTTTTTTTATATTTAGTTGGAGTTTGTGTTGGAGTCTGTGTTGTGCTGGGAGCAGGTGGTTTTGTGGTGTTAGTGGACTACATTTCGTTAGCTTCGGTGTTGCGGTGAAGTTGCTCGGGAGTGTGCGCAGAGAGAACCCGACCTGATTCCTCCACATAAGAAGCAGAATAGTGGCAACAGAGAAAACAGGTGTGTTGTTCATTTCTAAGCGAGGTTAATAGTATATATTGCTCTACATCATCAGTGCGTTACACTCATATTTTTCAGACAAACTGTCCAAAATTTCCTCCTTGACATTTCTTATCTCTTCTACCTGAGTCTTCTTAAGTTTGCCTGAAATCTCAGTCCTTTTTTGAGCTAAAGAAAGGAGCGACAAGTCATGAAGCAAGGTATGGAGTATAGCAATGATTTACAAAAGAAAATCAGGTCAACTATTGATTGAATTCACCTTTTTTTCTTAGGTCTGTCTCACACTGACCAACTTAGATACTTAATTACAAAGGCAGTCGAAGAAAAAGAAAATAAAAAATGATAAAGTTCTCAAAAGGGAACATACCTCTAATCAAGGCTGCATAATCCTTTACATCTTTCATTTAATTTCAATAATAGAATTTTTTTTGAAATGCTACATCATCAAGTTCAGATAGTATTTGACAATCATGGGCTATGTTTGAGATCTTTTTTTCATTAAATGACTGAAGTAGTTAATGAGAACATAGGATACAATATCATAAGTACTCTATGTCTTAAAGTTGCTAATTCAAGAATTTGCACCAAATACCAGATGTAATACAAACAAAGTTTTTATTTAAAGTAATGGATTCTGTCCATTTGATTTCTGTTTTTAACAGCTCCCCATCTATTGATTGTGATTATGTTATGTAAACTGCTTGTGTAAACCCACCTTTAAAAAAACATGTTTTTTTAGACCAATTTCCAAACTACCTTTTATAGCATGGATTTTAGAAAAAATATTGTCAAAACAACTGCTCTCCTTACTGGAAATTAACAAAATATTTGAAAAGTTTCAGTCTGGTTTACGTAAGTGCTATAGGATTGAGACTGCCCTGCTTAGAGTCACCAATGACCTTTTAATGTCTGCTGATGATGGCATGTGCTCAGTCCTAGTACTCCTGGACCTTAGCTCTGCATTTGACACAACTGATCATAACATCATGTTAGACAGACTGAGGCACTGGGTGGGGATCTCTGGTACTGCCTTAGAATGGTTTTCATTGTGTCTAATAAGAGGTTCTGTGTGTCTGTTAATTACTATGTCTCTTTCATTTTGTTCAGTTAAATATGGAGTGCTTCAGGGGTCGGTCTTGGGACCCATTTTATTTTCCCTCTATTTGTTTCCCCTTGGACACATTATACAGAAACATGGTGTATCTTTTCATATTTCCGTAGGTGATGCACAGATGTACTTGCCGGTCAGATCCACAGACACTGAAATGCTGAGTTCACTTACTGATTGCCTCTGTGATGTCAAAAATTGGATGTCAAAAAATTTCCTCCTGCTGACCTCAGATAAAACAGAGATCTTAATCATTGCGTCCCAGCAAATGGCAAAAGCAACTACTGCCATCTGCTCGTCACCTAGTGAATCACATTAAGCCTGCTGCAAAGAATCTTGGTGTCTGGTTCCACAGTAGTTTAAGTTTCTAGCAGCACACCACAAAGCTTGTGCATCAATGTTAACTCCCAAGGACATTTAGATCATTTTACACGCCTTCATTTCATCAACAAAATCTACTGACTGACCCCAGACTGTCCAGAACTCAGCTGCCAGGCTTTTAACCACAACAAGGAAATATGACCACATCACCCCTGTTTTAGCTTCATTACACTGGCTCCCAGTATTTTTTAGAATAGACTTTAAATTTTTATTGATCTATTGATCACTTTTAAAGCTCTTCATGGCCTCTCTTCCCCTTGAGATCCTCGGGCAGAGGTCTTTGTCTGTTCCAGAGTCTCTGAAAACTAAAAAGGGACAGAGCATTTGCAGACTGGGCCCCGAGGCTCTGGAACAGCCTGCTGAGGAAATCAGGGAGGCTGAGTCAGTGAACTCTTTTAAGTCCCTTCTTAAAACATACTTTTATAGGAGAGCATTGCCTGATTTGATTTGATTCTATATATTCTAGTTACTATATGTTTTGTTTTTATGTGTTTTATTGCCTTTGCACTTGTGAAAAAGCACTTTTTAACTTGTTTTTGAAAAGTGCTCTATGAATAAAGATTATTATTATAAAATAGTTTTTACTCGGCTAGTGGTCTATTCTGTGTTCTGGAGGGAGCTGGGAGTAGAGCTGCTGGTCCTCCGTATCAAAAGGATCAAAAGGAGCCAGCTGAAATGGTTTGGGCATATGATTAGGATGCCTCCCAGGCGCCTTCTGTTGGAGGTTTTCTGGGCATGCCTGGGAACGCCTCAAGATCCCTTGCCTTGAATGCCATGCTTAACCTGCTGGAACCGCAATGTACCCGGATAGATGGATGTTCCACGAAAATTTATTTAAACAGGGCTGCCAACTTTTCAATTTAGTTTGGAGTGATTTGGTATCACTGAGGTCTGCATTTTACCAGTAGGCCTTCTGTGACAATATCCACTGCAGGGGTTGGAGTCATCAGTCCTCAATTTAAAAGGTTCAGCAGCTAAATTCAGAATGTTAAAGCACATATAGATATATAGAAGTCAATAATCAGGGTCAGTGATGTTTATTTTTTCACAAAGGCTTTAAGCCTATAATACTCAGAGGCAATATTTTGATTTATTTTACAAAATCGTAGGCCTATTCATTTTAAACCGGTTCATCCGTCTGCCATGTGAGTCGCCGTTTCTCTTTTCTCCTCTTTATGTCCGCACATACTGTCAAGTTTGTTTTTTATTGATCACAGCCTTTTGCTTGAGAAGTGGCATACGCATGTTTCCACCCCTGTTTTATGCGTATGCACTGTTTAATGAGACCCCTAGATTTTAATAACCCCTGTTTCAGCAGGTTTTCTGCTCATCCTTAAAACTTTCTGCACATTCAAAATTTATCCCACATATCTGTGTTCTCTGACATGTTGTAATATTTTAAGAATAACGTCATCATTTAATGAGAAATCATAATATTTTTTAAAAGTCTACCTGCCCTATATTCTGCTGTATATTAGCCTACATTATTGCTCTGCAATTATAATTATAATACTACTGTAGTATCCCCTTCAGAGGTCCCCCCTGCTTGTCTAATTTAGTACAGTTTGAAACTGTACTGAATAAGACAAACAGGTGTAATCTAAAACTAACTGAAAACACTTCTGATCAGGCATAAAGCTCACCACAAATTCATACAAATGTTAACTTCAGGACTTCTGAGTTCAGAGCCACTTCACTGGGATGTATCCCGGAGCAGAGAGACAGATGTGATGCTTTTGTTTTCTCCTGCCATTTTTAGATGTGAAACCTATATGAGCTGTAGTTTAAACTCACTCACAGGATCACAATTAGCTAGGCATGCTGCAACATGATGTTTGCAGTCACCTGATTCAAAATTCAGAATCAGGAAATGGTAGGCAGAATGGACAACATGGAGGAAAGCCTGTAATAAGCCTGTGTTATTGTTTATTCAGTGCGTCATCACATGTGCAACATGCATTCGCCCAATTCATTCTTAAAAGATAAAACCCTATTTTGAGGTCACCTCTGACCTTTGAGTCAAAAGCATCTCGTATAATTGTTATATTCTAATCAGTTAATCCTTGAGTCCAATTGGATGTTTGTGCAAGAATTTCACACATACAAACTGTTTGGTGGAAACCTCCCTGACCTTCATTTTGCAACATAGGCGTACATTGTCTAAATGACAATAAAACTGAATTGTAATAAATTGTATTAAATTGAAATTGAAAGTCATGTTACTGAAGTTGACTGATAACCCAAAGAAGCTGCCTCATGCAACTGTAAGATTTGGATGGATGATTTTTCGCTGTAGTTTTTTAAGGGCAGCTGCAGTTAAACATTTTTGCTGATATATTATTTTTTCCCCCACATTAAATCCAGAAACAGTCAGAGTTTCCCCAGAATCAATTCTTCATCAGGGTGGAAAAACATTTGAAGTGGCATTTCATTTATCATTGGACACTAAAAGTGTCCATTAAAACCCAAACTAATTAAACAGCATAATAAGTTAATAAGTTTTTGCATAATAAGTTTGTTGTTAAGAATAAAAAATGTTTAAGAAAGAGGCACACGATTTTTATACAATGAAATGTTTGCTCGTCACTCAGCCTATGAAAATAGTTTTTAAAATGTCTTCTGTGGCTCTGGATGAGTCTGACAACATAACTCAGATGCTGTTTCAACTTGACATTCAACATCTTGAACAGAGACCCTGTGTTACAGACTGGAGGGTGGGCGTGTGATTTAAAAGATGAGGTCATTTAACACACAAGTCTAATGAATAATGCTACTGAATTGCATTATGGGAACTGTAAGATGTAGAAGTGTTTGAAGCTTCACTCATATCATGGGAGGACATAGGGACACAGGGATAGGCACTAGAGGAGTGACAGGCTGGCATTCATTGCTAATGTAACCTCCAAATAACACTCTGGTTTCTCCACCATGATGAAAGACGTTAGAGAAGTTGGCACACAGGAGCAGCAGCAGTGAGACAACCAATCAATCTTGTTTTGATTCTCTCTAGAAAAGCGAGTGGTTTGAGCTTTCTCAACTATGGAAATAAACTTGCTATCAACGGCTTCCCTATTAAGTATGATACTGGTACTGGTACTTGACAATGATGAGTGGAAAATCGTGAAATGAACTACTTAGTTGTGCGCCAGTATGGTGCCAACAGAAGACAATAACATGGCTGCTACTTTGATTTTGTATGTGTGAAGATGGTGGAAAAGTCAGGATATCTATCTATCTGATCTTGGATCAACACTGCGCTCCTCGTGTGAACAGACACGCACACAAGCACTCAGCAAGCAGGCGCTCTTTGGGTAGTACCCATGGTAACTGCTTCTGTGCACTGCCGTATGCCTGTTGGTACAACTGTTCTTTAAAATATATCTTCCAGAAATTGTTGAAAGAGTTTATTAAAATACTACTAACTATTCAATTAATTGAGTTACTAAGTTTACAAGTGAGTTTAGTTCTGCTGAGTACACTGGGCTAGATCTCTGTGACTGGGTCTAGTGTTTAGTTTAGCTGTTTTTAATTAATAACAGAAAGCTGTGGTCACTGTGCGTATACCCTTTCACTTCAAGGAAACAGTTATATAATTCAGGAAACTCACAGACAGCAAGGATCACTCTCTCGTCCAGTGATGTGCTGTGCTTTGCTGTGCGTAGAACATTGTTCAACACAATCAAACTCTGGCAGCAGGGAGGCGTGTGCGTGAGATGAGCACGACTGCCACTTGTCGCTTTGCATGTTAGACTGCTCGCGCCTCCCTTCCAACCCGCTCACCTCTCACTGAAAATGTAATTGCTAGGCGTGTCAATCACTTCCCATCTGAAAAGGCCTGTAGGCAGCGAGGAAGCTGACTTCCGATGTAGACCGAGCAACAGACCTTTTTCCTGGCCACGGGTCAATGGGCCATTGCTTCTGTCGAACCATGGGTCATTTTGGATCTTTATATGAGTTTTGCAAAGACACACATTCTAGTTGTGTTCTTGTATCCATTCATAGTTTCTCAATTGATTTTCTTGAAAATGTACCTGATGGAATATAATGAAATGATACCGTCCCCTCTCTTTAGGAGTCACCTATACTGATAGATCGGTGTAGCGCAAAGAAATACAGGACTTGGAATAATTCTGCTTATACAAGACTTATGAACCAAAACATGAAGTGCTAAAAACTATCACATCAGAGGTGAAAGTTATTTAAAGTTCACAGCTTGATAAAAAACAGAATAGGTTGTTTGACTGTTCGCAGAGAGGCTAAAGGACCAGTTCTCAGCAAACAACGGCACTTCTGTCTGGGGGAGGTTCAGACAGATTACGAACTATAAACACAAAGTCCCCCACTCCATCAACCACTCTTGCCTGGCAAATGAGCTGAACCATTTCTACTGCCGAGTCAACAGGACACCATCCCCTGTGACCCCCTGCTCAGCTTCAGCCCCAGTCCACCACTTCCCACCTCCTCAGAGTTGCCCAACTCCACCCCCCCTTTCCTTCTCAGAGGGGGAAGTAAACAGACTATTCAGGAGGCAGAAACCCCGCAAAGCGGCTGGGCTGGACTCAGATGTCTTCGGTGTTATTTTTAAAGATATTTTTAACACCTTGCTGGAGACATGTCATGTGCCAGCCTGATTCAAAGCCTCCACCATCATCCCTGTCCCCAACAGGACAAAATGAGTTCAGACCCATCGCCCTGACTTCTGTGGTAATGAAGTCCTTTGAACACCTTGTGTTGTCCCACCTTAAATCTATCACCTCCAGAGCCTGTAGACGATGCAGTAAACATGGCCCTTTACTACATCCTCCAGCACCTGGACTCTCCAGGAACCTATGCCAGGATCCTGTTTGTGGATTTCAGCTCTGCTTTCAACACCATCCTCCCAGCCCTGCTGCAGGACAAGCTCTCTCAGCTGAGCATGCCTGACTCCACCTGCAGGTGGATCACTGACTTCCTGACAGACAGGAAGCAGCATGTGAAGCTGGGAAAACATGTCTCTGACTCCAGGACCATCAGCACTGGTTCCCCTAAAGGGTGCCTTCTTTCCCCTCTGCTCTTCTCCCTGTATACCAAAAGATGCACCTCCAGTCCCCAGTCTGTCAAGCTCCTGAAGTTTGCAGATGAGACCACCCTCATTGGGCTCATCTCTGGTGGAGATGAGTCCGCCTACAGGTGGGAGATCAACCATAAGGTGACCTGGTACAGCCGGAACAGTTTGGAGCTCAATGCTCTGAAGACAGTGGAGATGATCGTGGACTTCAGAAAGAGCCCAGACCCACCCTCCCTTATCATCCAGTGACTCCCAAAATCTCAAGTGGGAGTTGAACATCACCTCCCTCATCCAGAAGGCCCATCAGATGATGTACTTCCTGCGGCAGCTGAAGAAGTTCAGCCTGCCAAAGTCAATGATGGTGCACTTCTACATCGCTATTATCAAGTCCATCCTCACCTCCTCCATCACCATCTGGTATGCTGCTTCCCCTGCCAGGGACAAGGGCAGGCTGCAGCATTTCATTCGCTCTGCAGAGAAGGTGACTGGCTGCAATCATCACTTCAGGACCTGTACTGAAGGGGCGGCTGTGGCTCAGGAGGAAGAGCGGGTTGGCCGTTAATCGTAAGGTCGGCGGTTCAATCACCGGCTCCCCCAGGCTGCGTGTCGAAGTGTCCTTGGGCAAGACACTGAACACCGAATTGCCCCTGGCGGCTGTTCCGCCAGTGTATGAATGTGTGTGAATGTTAGTTCCGTTTGAGCACTTAGGCTCAGTGAGTGAATGTGTATGTGAATGGTGAATGCAGAAGTAGTGTAAAAGTGCTTTAAGTAGGCGAAAAGACTAGAAAGGCGCTATACAAGTACGGAGCATTTACATTTACTCCTCCAGGACTCTGAGGCGAGCAGGAAAGATTGTGGCTGACCCCTCCTATCCTGATCACAAACTGTTTCAGATTCTTCCTTCTAGCAAGAGACTGCGGTCAATCAGGACCAAAACCTCTCGCCACAAAAACAGGTTCTTCCCGTCTGCAGCTAGCCTCATCAAGGCCAGGGTCCCTCACTGACAGTCTCCCCTTGCAAATAATAAAAATGTCTCTGCACATGTAAATATGATTTCATTTCATATCATGCACAAACCTGGCACAGTGCACATATTTGTTGTTAACTGTTAATCTTTGTTGTTGTATATTTTTATATTGTCAATTTACATATTTATGTACACAATATTCTCTTCCATTGCAATACGTGTGCACAACACAAACCCAGAATAATGCACATGTAAGTATGACAAATATGTAAATAATTAAAACACAACTCATGCTGAGAGAAGCCACTTTAACATTTTATCTTAATACACTCCAGGTTGAATCTAATCAAAACCTGTAAAAACTCTTTGGTATCTTTTCCTGTGAGGGAAGTTGAACTCACTGAGGCTGTGTGCAGTCCTGAAGGTTGCACATTCTGCGGATGGGTTTTGGCTTCTTGTTGGCGTCGCAGTAACCGCGATGGACCATCTTGGTGTCTCCTTTCTTTCGGCATCCATACTTGGTATACTGAAACCCTGTGAAAGAAGTGAAAGATTTTTATTATTACCTCTTTGTGTAATCCATAAAAAACGCAGCGAACATTTAAAAGGTACATTTTGTAAGATTTGGCCAGAATTTTAGTTTAAAACATTCAAGACATTATCAACAGCTTGTGAAGAAGTAACAGTTGACGTCATGTCAAGACAATTATGTGCTGTGTTGCAGAGATATCTACTGAATCTAGCATGCTAACCAGTTAGCCCCGGCCTGTCCTGGGTTGTAATACCACTTGACTTGTGCCTTGAGATGTGATCGTAAGTAATATAAGCGTCCAGTCTGCCCTTAGTCCAACATGACAGGACGAAGGAGCAGAGCTGCCTCAAGGGTCTGTCAATCAATGCTGCAGCACAAGCAGCTCTCCCTGTCCATGTCATTCCCTACGTCATTGTTCTCATATGTTCTCATGTTCATCAATTGTGCTGTTCAGACAGAGCAAGTGGGAGTACTACTACTACTACTACTACTACTACTAATAAAAATAAAATAGCATCTTCGCTGTTTGATATTGTGTTTTTTTAAAACTTATTCCGCACATGTGTAAGTTGTGTCTTAACAGAGTGACACACAAGGCCATGGTCCTTTTAACTTCATTATTGCAGAAGAAGAGACGCTCGCTAATCCATTTATAAGGTTATTATGTACATAAGCTCAACGTTATTTGTGACTAGAAAAGAGCAGAGGAGTGCTAAGGTAGTGGCCTTGCTGAGGGAGAGGAGGAGGTGAAACGCTGCTCCCTATTTGTTTGTAGCATGAACTCAAACGGGATTAAAGCATATGATCGATGACACTTTCGTCCTGTTAAAAACAAGGATATATTCCTGTAAAGTTGAAGGCTGCCTACGTACAACAGGAGCAGTGAGTAAAATATTCAGATAATCATATTTTAAAAGTAGTAAGAAATTATTCTTCTCTAATTTAATCATAATTTATGCGTTACCTCCTGCACAAGGCTTGGAACACGGAGACCAACTCTTCAGAGCCCACTCAAATGTGTCCTCCTGGATGACATTGTTGTTGTTGACAGGCACTGAATCTTCATGGATGATGTACTTGTACATTAAAGTAGACCGTGTTTCATTGTCCTTGGGTATAATCTGCAAACCACAGGAAGAAAAAAACAAAACACATTACAGCGTATTTGAATTAAAGTGTGTGTGTGTGTGTTTTGTTTTTGTTGTTGTGTATTTGTATTTGTTGCAGAGTGGATTAGAGAGTTCAATTCCAAAAGAAAACTGCTGGAAGATTAAAATACTCTGCAGCAGAATGGAAACAACTTTAAAAAACAGGTGTTGGTGTGGGTATTGGTTTGAGGGATAAACACACACATTTTTATGTAATTATATAATACATTTAATCAATTATTAATGGTATAATCTGTGAGCTATGAGCCATGAAGAGAGCAGTCAGCAATGAAAATAACCTGAGCTGATATATATCTAGCGATCCCTGTTTGCAGTCAGGAAGGTCAAAGTAATTTCCAAAGTTGTAGTTTTTTTGTTGTTGTATTTATTTATAATAGGCTGGTGGATAACTGGTAAAAATAATGTGTTGACTTTTTCCCCTAACGTTTGAGTATGAATTACAGTATGTGACTGAATCTGAATCTGAATGTGACTGAGTACATTATAGAGTGCTGAGGTGGAAAACAGGACTAAACAGACCAAAATGGTTGCATTTGCTGGCATGTTGTTAAACGGTTTTGTGAGCTAAAGTTGACTAGTTAATTTGCTAACTAGCATGTAAACTGATGTAATGAGTGCGGTGCCCCTTGGTGAATACTTGGTAGGTCATTCAGAAAACCGAGATGTAGAAGAAAATGTGTGTTCATGTTTCTAAAGAATGAGGCTTTAGGAAAAAAGCTGAAAAATTATATAAACATAAAATTCACCTTCAGTTGGACTATAAAATATATATGAATGTTAATGATATATTGATTTAATTTGTTCTATTATATAGAGTTTGTAGAAGAATTTCATGTAAACTATTTGGGGGGAAAGTATTTAGAATGAAATTTCCTATAACATGAGATGTGTTTTCATGACATAACTTAATGGCTGACCATTATTAATTCATCAGTGAAATGAAAGCATAAAATTAACTGGTTGAGTACAATATTACATTAAATTCAACAGCTGAGATGGCTCACTAAATACCAATGCTGAGTTCAATGATTTATGAATTAAAAGCCATAAGTACATAATTATGGAGGCCTCATAAATATAAAATTTTGGAAAAATACACTCTGAAACAGATCTGCTTTGTACCATTACAATTACTTTATAATCTTCACTTCCTGCCAAATTTAGTATGAACAATGATCTTAATGATTCACAAGTAGCACAAAACTGCATATTTAAAAGCTTTTTATCCCCCCAAGTGTTTTCTGAAAGTACTGTCCTGCTCCGTCTCTCACAGCATTGCTTTTCAGATAAGTACTGTTGATGGGAAAACTGTTAATTAACTTCTGTCAGATCTGCTGTTCTCCTCAGTATGTTTGAAGCAAAATGTCTATAATTATTACCCTGTCATAATATGGAGATTTCAACTTGCACATGGATGGCAATTTAGAAAATCATACTGTCACACATAACAAATTAGAGCTGGTGTACCTGGGGGAAAAACAATAATGGGTAATGAAGAAAAAAGTGTATATGTCTGTGTGAATGTGAATGTGAGAAAGCCTGTTTACAAAACAATCCCTAAATAAAATGAAAATATATTTAACACATTGAACAAAAATGATGAAACAATGTCTCATGTACTGAAGTCCTGATAAACAAAAATAAGAGACCAGTCAACATAAAAAAAAGAATAATCCTATTAAAGCTCTTCTTGTCATCTACAACTGTATCATTGAATTACGTCCTAGCCTAACTGAAAGAAAGAAAAAAGAATCCTTTTAAGTTTTGACTTATCAGATCACAAGTATTTCAACAGATTAGTTTGTATTCTACACCATGTTGGCAAATGATGCTTAATAAGAGCCACTGGGTTCACAATTTCATTTTTTTATTCTAATTTTATTTTTTTATGTCTATTTTACTCTGTCTGGACCTGGGGGGGCTTTCTAAAGTGGATGGTTAGATCCTCTAGGAAAAGAGAAGGGAATTGCTTTTTATAACTGGTTTAATAGTCTTTTATCTGAAAATCTGGGTCTTCTGGGAATTAGCTCCATTTACCTTGTCTTCCCCTTTCCTGTATGACTGAAGCACAGAAGAGCCTTTTTAGACACTGAATATGTAACCTTCCTTGCTTCATCTATCAGTTAAAGTGCGTTTTGTGTTGAACGTGCATAAATGCATAAATGCAATGTGGTTTGTTTAATACATACACATACAAAAATGTAAAAACTGCAATTTTTGGTTTAATGGGTAGTTATGTGCTGTAACTATAGAATTACTTGGCAAAGAACTGCAACGAGCAGTGACTTCCTGGAGTGTAGTTGTAACTATTAGTTTGCTAGTGTATAGAACTCTATAGCAGTGTATTGATGCCACGCCAAAAAAAGGAAAAAAATCACGTGAAAAGATTGTTATAAGAAGATATTTTCACATCATTACGACATACAAACGTCACATTGTAACAAGAAACTTTTCTTGTTTTAACAATACAATATTTGTATTCCATCTTCAGAACATTGTAGTGTCATCACGGCAGGTCACGTCAGTAATACCTGCCAATACATAATTATGTTGCCTAGAAAAGAGCAGTCAGATTATTTGAGCCCTGTGGTCGTCTTTTCCTAGGCGATTAAGTAAGTTATGAATTCTTCTTCACATCTTCCCTTGACCTCGATGGAAAATGTCATGAGACCTCATTACATTTTCCATCGAGGTCATGGAAAAGTGGTTAGGAAAGGAGTTTTTTTTTACTTTTCTAGTCTTACTTTGCTTCCTTTTGGTCTTGATTCTTTGCACCTGCTGTGATGTTTCACGTGTCTCGTTATCTCCACCCTTCTTGTATATTTCAGTGTCTGTCTCTAACCGTCAGCCCTGTTCCTCATGTTTTGCTGTGTTTTTGGAGTTCTGTTTGGATTTATGGATTTTTGCCTGCACAGTTCTGCATTACTGTTGCTTTATTTTTAACGCCTGCCTCATCTCACTTGTAAGTTCCACCTTGTATCAATAAACTTTATGAAACTGATGTCTGCCTGGTGTCTGCACATGGGTCCAAACCCCTGTTTTGTTGTTGTAATATGTTGTTATATTGTGATGTTTGTTTTGTAATAACATTGAAAATTTCTTGTTATAACAACAGTTATTAAACTTTCTTTCCACATTTCAATGTGATACTGATCTGTTTTTATTTTTCTGCATTGCAGCAGTATGCTTCTGTAGTAAAGCAGACAAATAAACTGTTCAAGAAATAGTTACACTACGTAACTCCTTCTAAAACCACAAAGTGTCTCCTTTACATTTGTTTATGTGCAGATTAAACAAACAAGATACAATGTTATCATAATATAAATCGTTAATTAAAAAATTAATTAGTCGCACCCCTTAAAACTTGTTCATACCTATCAATGCCTCCTTGTCAGGTGCCTATTCTATGGATGACACAGCTATATACATGTGTTCTTAGACGTTCTTTAGTTATAGATGCTTTCTGCATGATTAAGTGCCTCTCTTTGGTGTTAAACGCCATGTCCAAAAGTTTCCTTGTACTGAATCATTTCAAGTGAGAGATCTTTAAAATTTCTCCTCCCAATTACAGCGCCTTCACTATTAATTATTATTAGATGTGAGTCTAAAAGCCTGCAACCAAGTAAATTAAGTAGTACAGTCATGTCTATTCAATTAAGACACATGCCTGAGATAAAGTCTTTGAAGGTCAGCCATGCTTCAGTCTCTACCGGGTTTGATTAATGCAGGTCACAGTAACTCAATCAGTTCTCAGCAGGAGAAACACCTTCCAATTTCAGAGCCACTACCAAAATACAGACTCCAAGAGATGTGACTCTCCTGTCAAGTTTGGATTAGCTTTGTTTGCTGGTTGCATTGCATGCTCAGACTCCTACTTATACTGTATAATTGATTTTGGGATTCAGTCTTTAGTAGAGCCCAAATCTTGCTATGTCATTTTCCTGGCTTTAGATTTCAAACATGCAAATTCATTGTCCTCTTTTGAATTCCTCCTTACAATGCATTCTCATCCTCTTATGTTTTATTTCACTGCTTTAAGTCATTCATTATAGCTTCTTAACTATCTATTACTGTTTAAAGCTGTTTAAAAAGTTTATAATTGCTATTTAATGTGTTAATTAATGAGTTTCAATAATTGGGTAGAGCGATTAAACTGGATGGGTGATGTGCTTATTTTATAGTGTTCATTGTTCAATGGTCTTTTTGGAATAATTACAATATAAGTTTTGATAGAGAAGAATGTATTATTACCAGAACCACCACGGGGTCATGCAGAGGTCCGTCAGTGTGCAGCGTCTCCACATCGTCCTCCATAATGTAGTGCCACTCCACGCCCAAGTCAATGAAGCTTCTGGACTTGACCTCCTCTCCTTTTCCATTGAGAATGTAATGCCCCGTTGCCTGATTCTTGATTGCTGTAATCAGTCATGTGTTATGAGCCACTGACACAGTTGAAATGGCTTTACTCTATCATTTACAAAAGTTCTGAATTTTTCACTGAGAAACAAAGCTCAAATTGTGTCCTCAAAAGGGTGACTCATGGAATCTTTCTCATTTAGAATGATTATGCCTATACATCATGATGTCTCAATCATTCTCTAGTTATACAAAACAAGCTGTCAAACTTCTAATATGATAAAATGGCAGAAGTGAGAGGCTGAAAGGAAAATTGGCTTGTTTGTCAGATGCTTTAAATACATTGGATTCATATAAATGCATCTCATGAGGCAAAAAAAAACGCCCACATGACTCTGCTATAGATCATTTTCTCTGGTGCTCAAGTCTACAAGGAGCCCTGAGCCTTAAGACTAAAAAGTCAGTCACATTTTATTTCATGTCCTGCAGGTTAATTCAAAAGCAAACATGACTAACTGACTTACAATGCAATACGTACTACACCACACCACAAACTAAACTAAAATACATTTTCTAATTATTTAGAACTTGTCAGATTTTACTTATTTACTGATCACCTGCTAAATATGTTTCCCTTTTACCATGCTGACAGAAACTTCTAGTGGTGCAATAAATATTTTTTTAATTTAAAATTATTTTGTTTATTAAGTGACTCTTGCATCTTCATCATCTTCTTACACTGTATTCTTTCTTTTGGTTCACCAATAATATTAACAAACTAAAGACAGGTTTATGGAAAATACCTAAATCACCCCCACTGCCCACAAATGTACTGAATTGTTGGTCTTATACACAAAAGTTACTTTAAAGTTGAATGTCAGCATTTGTAAAAGTATAGTACAAACTTAGAGAATTTTAATGGAACAGAATTAAAAAAAACATTAAAAAATAATTACAACCATTAACTATATCTTTATTTGTGTTAGCCTGGAGCACCAGAAAAAAATGATTCATCTAATGAATTAAAGTCCCAAAAACCTGCTGTTTTCCTTAAAAACCTATGCTCTAACTTAAGTTTTCACTTTCAAGTGCATTGCTAGTTTTGAAGTCATGATTAATAAACTCTGATTATTTACTGGGTCAGCGCTGCCACAGTATTAACACATTCACAGAAATGCAAAACTGACAGCAGGAAACCTTGAAATGTAAGTGAGGAAGATATTCACAGGTATCCATCAGCACATGTCATTTTACAGATAATGACAGTGACAGGAAGGATGGATGCTGTTTATGAAACTATGGCAGAGGAGTAATTCTGATGCTAAAATTGACAGCTTCTTTTCAAGCACAACATGTTCAAACGGTCTCGAAGGAACATGCTTTATCAAAAGCCAGATGTACACTCTAGATGAAAGGTTAATAAAACCTATTTAATTGGTGTTACATAGTTAATTTATCATCCTTTTTTCTGCACCCTTTCTTTTATTTATTCCACACCTGCAGGGTTTAGTCAAAATAAAGGCCATCCCATCTTATCGACATTTCTATGTTTATGTTTATGTGACAAAGCCTTCTAGCAACCGTAGTAATTATGAGGAAACCAAAGGAGGAAGTCAGGTTACGTTGTTGCGCAATAACGTCTATTAAAGAAAGAGGCCGGAGTGTTTGTTGACCGCTGTTTGTGTCCCCTTTCCAACTCACAGTCAATATTGTCATCATATGGTTCAGATTCTGCACATATAGTACAGCTGGTGATGTGGGATTGCAACTAAGTACGGCTTTATCTTGAAGAGCAACAATCCTAATGTCTCCCTTGTAGGCAATTTCTCCCTTTATACAAGATACACATCGTTTTATCAAGGCTTATTAGCAGAAACCATGGTGTTAGTGCTTTGGACATTTTGATAATCACGGGCAAGGATTACTGGAGTGATTCCATAAAGTGATATGCCGCCAGTCATACATCAGATGGTGTTAATTTCAACCAAGCCAATATTATAAAAAGGATAAGGCTGGCAAAATTACATATTTATAAATACACACTAAAGCACCAAATGTCTATTAATTGGCATCTAAAAATAGTCCCTCGCATATGCATTATTAACTCTGGTATGAGTGACGTTTGCAAAAACCTACAGATGTCTGCTGCTACATTATTGGGCTATTCAGTTTAGCTTTATTAAACAACTAAAGTTAATGGGCATCGTCCTCTTGCCATGACTCAGCTGAAGTTGATGAGCTTGTTTGTGGAAGATCAAGCATTTCAATAAGTAATTTAGGATTGAAAGCCTTCATTAACACTAAAAGGTCAATTTGGGGTGAGGTTATCACTATTATTGTAATTTTCTTGGATGAAATGGAAAACCTAATAAAACCAGTTTGTTCAGAAAATAAGTTATAAGTAGAAGTACATGCATCATAAAAATGACTTAAATAATATGAACAAACCTTTCCTTTTTAATCATCCTTCTCATCATGAAATACAAATCAGCGTCTAGCCAGTCCATGCCATCCACCCTAGAATTACCGGCTTGAATGTCTGTGATTGAGGATGATTGGGGATTGAGCTAGAAAACGCCTTCCTGCATGTCAAAGCTTATCAAGATACCCACAGTCAGGTGGAAGCAACCAATTATTCACAGCCTCTCATGGCATCATTTTTATCCTAATCAGCAGGGGTCAACACCTTGTAACAAGGCTTTGAAATGAGTCACTTTGAACCTAAACTGGATTTACATGATGAACAGAAGGTGAATGCCACTATACCGTGGCCGTGGATTAACAAAGGAAGTGACAGAGTGGAGGAACACAACGGTTCCTCTACTAGTCGTTACATAAGATAATAATCAGAGAGTAGGAAATAAAAACATAATCTCAATGGCTCGGGGTAGATATACTTCCTTATTGTCTCTCACATGCATGCAAAAAAGAAAGGGATTGTTCTTCTTTCTTTCAAGACACTTTCAGTTTCCCTAATCAATTTGTCAACTGTTCAAGTCCCCTGAGGCCAATACTTTATGTTGTATGTGTTTTTGGGCTATATAAATAAAATTGTCTTCACTTGATTACTCATAAAAGGGGGGAAAAAGGATCTTCTCCCAAAGCGTGACTTTAAATACACTGAACAAAAACGCAACAATTGGACACAATAAAAGGCCACTCAAAAACGTGAATAAATGAGTAATTGTAAAATAAGGTGTGAACAAGAATTTTGGCTAAAATATTTCTCATTGTTTGCAGTAATACCAGCCAAACAATGGCACCACTCATAAATAATCATCAAACATCAATCAAACATTTCTAAATCATTGGTGAGTAAATATATTTATGTATTTATTTATCCGTTTTTATTTGGCCTATTGTTACTGCTAAAGCTAACAAAACATTAACCACAGGATTGTCACTTTACCAACATATTTATTTGAGATAAGGGTTTTGCAGGCACGGACAAATTATGCTTTCCTGCTGATAGGGGAGTCAAATCGGTAAATGCTTTCATGTGTCTAAGGGAAGTTAATTTGGAGTACTTGTTGGTATGTTGCCACCAAGTGCACATTCAAGACCATTTTACAGGGTTATTGTCAGCTACAAACAGTAATAAAGTCAGCGATTCATTCTACATGAACCCTAAGACCTATTGTTTAGAAAATTACCACAACTCTCAAATTATAAATCTGCATAAGTTTGCATTATAAACTACATTATGTGTGCAAGAACAGAAAGCTTCACAGGCATAGCACCAAAAACTAAAGAGGGGCAAAAGCTTAGGAATCTTGTAACTGTTTAAAGGTTCATTCATAGCAAAGCAGCACAGAGCCAATATGGTATCATTTAGATTCGAAGACTTCAGATCATTGTTTACTGAGGTAATAAATCAGCTGAGAAGTAGCAACATTTTACCATTATTTCTAATGGAACTGGACTTCTTTTTGCAACCAGCGGACTTGCCCTCTGCTGTGCCGTTAGAGAGAAAGCAGTTTTAAGTTCCGTCTGCATGGTTTCACTTTCAGGTTATCGCTTGAATGAAAGTAGAGAAATAACATTTGCAAACCACTCATCACATAACTACAAATCTGGAATGGACAACGGTGCGCGCCAAGAGCTACAAAGCAACTGCAGGATGTTGAGTTTCAAATTTTTTTTAAAAATTCTGATGTTTTTGTCAGTGAGTTGCAAGTTCAGCTGTCCTGACGTTACTTTTCACTGGCCCTGGGCCATCGGGCCATTTTGGTTATTGTCGAGCCCTGCATGTCTAGGCATAGTAATTTTCAGTTTTCAGCCATTGTATCGATGTCTTCAGAAGAATACAAGCCTGACAAGTTTCTTAACATCTGCTTCTGTTTAAAAAGACTCCTTCACTTTTATAAAGCAATTTAATTCATGCTTGTTGCTTCAATGCTTTCAAGCAAGGTTATACTGTATATAAATATTAAGCCATTTATCCTCGTTTTTAAAACGATTCTGCTACTTCAAAGACTTACTCCACACCGTGGTTTATTTTTCTTCTTTTAGTTATGTTGGACTTTTAGTGTATTCCCTTCTCTCCACCTCTCTTCTAACTATTGCCCTGGACAAGAGTGTAATGTGAAATAACTTTACTAAGCGTAAATGTTAATCTTACAGAGCTCTTGAAAAACACACTGCCTGGCTGAGGAGAT
>JAPMOB010235323.1:0-23016 GCA_029875015.1 Lepomis gibbosus | reverse complement strand
ATATATATGAGCTGGCTCTTGTGACCTGTTTCAGGTGGATTTGCTGCGCTTGCGGAGTGAGGGCAAGCCGAACATGATGAAAGTGGAGCAGATAGTGACTCAGCTTGAGCGAGCCGGTCAGGTGACCCAGCAAACCCTTGATGAAATGCTCTGCCGCACGCCCACAGGGAAGAGAAAACTAGCACCAATCATGGAGGAGAGGAGGACCAGCCGAAGGACTCTGAGGCCACTACAGTCCACTCTGCTGTCAGAGTGAGAGATACTACACGATGTCCCAAAGCCTGCTTTGACTAAAGTGTCTGAGGCTGAATGGAATCAGTCAAAAAACACTGACTCGGGCTAGATTTGACTTTGTTACAATTGTTTTATCTACCTCCCCTTAAACACAAACACAATCATCCCTCTGCAGACTGGAAAAGGACAGAAGTAACACCATCTAAATGGGTACAGATCTTGAAATGTTGTCATATGGATAACGAGTGATTTGGGAAAAATGTGTTGTGTGTGTATATAAAGTGATTAAAGATTAATTAGATATTTAATTTTTTAAAAAGTATTCTTTGTGTTGCTTCGATGTGTGGGGATTCTGGTGAAATTAGGTTTGTTTTGCCCTCTTTAAAGGATAAATGCTAGGTATCCATTTTATCAAAAAATAACGATCTTTGAAAAACCCAGAAGGTCAGTTTAAAAGATACGCTCACAATAAAAAACTTAGATAAACTTTTCAATTAATTTTTTGCACAAAATGAGGACTTCACCTTCTGGGATTTTCAAAGATAGCCTGCTGTTAATTTGCAGCTTAGCTCGGTGGCTCCATAATAATACACGAAAGGCACAAACTGAGGACCTGAAGTCAAACCTTGCATGTCATCATTTCTATTCACATGTAAACATCGCAATTTCCAAAACTGAAGATTTAAGCCTACCAATCACAAATTTGTGGTGAAATATCCATTACAACCCTAAGTTTGATCATCGGAACGGTCCTCTCATGTAGACCACGGACACATCCACGGTGTAAACAAACCATGACGCGCATCAAAACCCTCCCACAATGCACAGCTTACGTCGACTGAGCAGCCAGGGAGAACAACGGAGCAGCCACTTGAACCCAAACAAACCCGGTGGATAGGGTACAGTTATATAATTGTAAAAAGGGAGTTGAGGACAATATTTGTTCATTCATAAGATTACCAGAGAGTTTAGGACGGATGCAGCGGTGATATCCACTCGTAGCCGCAGCTGGTGGCGGTGCTATTTAGCATCAGCTAGCCGGTTAGCTTGTTTTGACTGACGGGTGAAGCTGCTGGTAACATCAGGCAACTGGCACCAACACGGACAGACAAAGGAAAGACAAGAAAAAATACTTAAAAGTTTAAATTACATCTGTTGTTACCGATAGAGACCGTTGTGTCGTACTAAGCAGTTCGTTTGTTCAGACTAGCTAACTTAGCTGTTGTTAAGGGATCTCAGGCTGACATCTGTAAATACTGGCTTTGGATAGCTTTAGCTAACATAGCTAGAAAAACACAATGAGCTCTGAAGAGACTGCAGCGTCAACTAAACCCACTCCGGAGGATGATGGCATGACATGGTGGTACCGATGGCTCTGCAAAATAGCTGGGGTTTTGGGAGGAGTATGTAAGTAGTTGTAAAAGTCAATTTCGTTTGTCACTTGATAAGTAAATAAATGATAAGCTGACAGAAACCCAAATCCTGCCATAGCTGCATGTATAGTGAACACAATGTTGTGTAGCAGTTTACAACGACGTTTAGTTAAAGTTAGTGCAGTTTGACAGGCAGGTAAATGTATTGTCTTGTCAGCATACTTGATATCGTTACTTGTGTGGACTCTTTAGCTCCGCATTCATATGAGTGTGAGAGTTAAGACATGACATAAAGGGCACCAGATTACTATTTGGAAAAAACATGTAAACCTAACTTCAGCTGCTCAGCCAGGCCAGACAAAAGCTTTGTCACCGCCTATTGTCCCCTCACTGCAGCAGCCACTGTTGGGCACCGCCTGTTTGCATGGCTTGCTCATTCCATAGGGGCTTGATACTTCTTAATTATCTAACTATATGATATGAACACACGCATAGTCCACAGCACAGGTACTTTGACTCTTTCCCCAAGGAGTTCAGTGTGAGACAGGAGTGATTTTTACTGCTGACTTTGCAGCTTTCCAGCAGCATTGCAGCCCTCCCTCCCTCCGTCTCTGTCACAGTGACACCAGAGTCACAGTGCCTGTATCACATTAACCACCTGGGGCACTGCATATTCTATGGGTTCTGTATTATTAAGGAGGCTAGATGGTCTAAAGGAGCAGGATATGCTCCAGTGTGGGCTTGTCTGGCCTGATAGCACATATGCCCTCTTTTTTTACTGTACAGTGTTGTCTCTCAAATACAAAAGATAATACTTACCATATACTTCGTGCTTGGAGTGGCAGTCAGAGTAAGCACCGCATGTTCTACCTTTTTGGTTGAATATCAAACAGTGTGTCCCTCATATATACTGCATAATGATAAAATACACTGTAATATTAAGAATGTTTTGTAATTTATTGCGATGATGCTTTTTGACACCTCCTTTCCTTCTCAGTAGTGAAAACAATACACTTTCATGTGTTGATTGGAGGATAGGGGAGACTACCTCTGATAGATCTTTTTCACAGCTGCATTTTGACTTGTGCAAGAAAAGCACAGGTGTAACTAATTACATCAATGAATGCACTAGAACTAAATTAGTTGACCAACAATTAATTGGCAGCTATTTTTATAATTTAGTTTTTTTACTTAAAAACGCAAAATATTCATTGGTTCCAAAACGGAATATTTGCTGGTTTTCGGCATCCTCAACAATCATTTTAATAGTCTCTGGTTGCTTGACAAAACAAAGCATTTGTCACTTTGGTCTCTGGGGACCTGGGGTGGTCACTATTTTCTGATATTGTACCAACTAAACCATTAATACAGAAAATAATTAAGATTAATCACATGATGCACAATACCAGGGCCCTGACACCTGGACACCTACATGGAATGTACCACAAGCCTGTTGGATACACCTGTGTTTGATAAGTCAAAAGGTCTGTTTGTGCATTGTGTTTGTTAGCTGCAGTCAATAATAAAATAATTGATAGCATTGTGCGCACACAGCCACTGGTTATTTCCAACAGTTAACCACAATCTGACATGCCCTCATTTGTATGTTAGTGTGAATATAACTGATAACTTGTTTGTTTTTTTATACTTGTAGGACTGTAACAATAAGTTGAGTTACTGCTGCTGTATTAATTGCTGACACCCTTCTACGACGACATTATTTCAGAGCCAAGTTCATACATGTGGAACATTTACATGCATTTGTCACTGCTTTTGCACAACATATGAACAAACCACAAGTGGGTGACCTGTAGCTCATCTCAAATTATAGTATACACATATTTTAGATTGGATTAGGCAGTGTGGAGCACAGTCTAATAAGCAATGGGGCTTTTAAGAGAAATCATACCTGTGGCAAAAGCTAAAAATTTTAAATGATATACAGTATGTAGAAAATATCCGAATTATCATCAAAGGAATCTGTGTGAAACTGATTATCTTGTACATGAAAAATGTAGCCTGCTGTGATTTCGACACAGTGGTAATTAGTGTTTCAAATTTGATATGAGTAATTAATTTTCTTAACAGCCTTAACATCTAGATATGAATGCTGTATTCCATTTTTGTACTCTGTTTTTCAGATGTTTACAAATGGCTTTAAATATAAGATTTAATATGTGTGTGTTTGTTTGTTGGGTATACTGTACATTTTCTTGTGTTTATAGTGCTAACAGTGCTTATCAAGCCGCATATAAATGAAAACTAGTATGTAGTTATCGTGGCTTTAACACCCACCACATCCATCATTTTAAGGTCATCTTCTTTTTTACGGCAGTTGGCGTCCACAACGGTTTTATTCTCTCTCAGTTACCATTCATTTTAAAACTACCTTTCCAGTCCAATTGTCCATAAAAAACCCCCCGAAACAATCATTTCCTCCCTTGACCATAATATCGATATTCTAATATACATTTAACATTATCTCCTACCTGAGCTATTTTCTGTAATCGTGTCATCATGTCTTGTCTTTCCTGTGTACATTTCTTCATCATATAAGGATATGCTGAACTGTCTCAACCTCATGGCATAAATCACACTCACTCTTGTATGCTGTGCCCAATTCTCAGCCTGCTGTTTCGTTCCCCTACTTTTCAACATATCTATTCTGTTTTGGATTCAGTGTAAATATCTACTTTTTATTGCATCATCCATAGGCTGTTGTCACTTTTTATTTAGCTTTCTCCACACTATAAATTTTAACGTCTGAATTAACAAGCCAATATTTTATGGTCTGGCCTAATAGATTCTGTATGACCTGCCATGTGTCTGATCTTACTAATAGTAATACAATTTTGCTTTGTCTTTTGTCTTGTCCACATCACGCAGCCTGTGCCATCTCAGGAGTGTGGAACTGTGTCACTGTGAACCCTTTAAACATTGCTGCTGGAGTATGGATGGTGTAAGTCTTTAATAGTTGTTACGCATACTTTAATGTACCATGCATAAATGAGCTCATTCACATTCCATAAGATAAGATATATATAAGTTTTTATATGCCGATGGGTATACAGGAACAAGACAATAAACCACCTATAAAACCATTATTTAAACAGTACAAAGTGCTCTATTTTATCATTAAGTCTTTGTTTACTAATTTAATCTTAGGTCCTTTTCGCTATCAGAATACAGTTTCACAATGAAATTCATTTATCATTTATTTGATCGAATGAGACAAAACTTTTGTTCCGCATCCGTTTGGCTGAGGTGTCACTGACAGTTACTTTTAGTTGTATTCCATTAAACACCCTTCTGAAAGTCACAACTAAATGACTACTGTGCAGATTTACCGTTTTTGTAATATATGTTGTATCTTGTGCATTATGCACTTGTATTACTTTTTGATTTAAACTCCTCATAGTCTTACACCAATAGTGAGCTGTTGTCTCATGTAGCCATGTTGCCACATTCACTGCTCGGGACATGTGTAGAGATTCTTGTCATGAACCTAGAATTTGAAGACTTTAGCACATGCCACAGTAAGACCAGCTGTGTTTTGTTTTTCTACCTTGCTAAAATGCTGTTTGATAGCTTAGCTGCAGTGCTAGCTCGAAATAATGATTGATTAATAAAATTTACACTGAAGGCATTTTTCCATTTGTATTTTTTACGGCAGGGTTCTGAAATGATTAGTTGATCAATAAATTTGTTAGACAGAAATTTAATTAGCAAATTTTTTAATAGTCGATCAGCAACAATCTCAAAAACATGACATGTGAAGTAGGGCTGGGCGATATGGCCAAAAATGTTATGACGATATAAAAAATTTCATATCATTCAATATCGATAATTATCACAATGTCAAATCATTATTTCTTTCGAGTTTAAAGGCAGATTTTTGCTCCTGAGTGAAAGAACCTAGATGGTTAATTGTGTGGTTAAACTTTTCTTTATGATCAGAACATGACAAACACTTGAAAACAATGATGATCAAATCTTTTTTCCAAAAATATGATTAGTAAATCTTGTTTCAGTCCCTTTTTCTTAACAAAATAAATATCGTCAGACAAAAATTAAGCCCCAATTTATTAGTGATTCAAATGAGTTAAAACAAACTTTATTGATGATATATTGGACATTTGTTATATTTTTATTGTGGAAAATTATATTGAGATAGTTATCATTCTTGTTTTTTTGCCCAGCCCTAATGTGAAGACATCACCTTGGGATTTTGGAAATTGTAAAAAACAATTAAGAAAATAGTTGACAGATTAATTAGTAATTCCACTAAGTAGCTCACTGGAGAAATGTTCATGCTGTTTCCATGACTGTAAACTTGTAAGGGCTCCAGCCCAATTTGAATGTCTTGAATGATGACAGTGAAAGCACAATGATTGTTTTCTTCCCACTTGCTATGTTTAAATTCCTCCAGTCTTTCATTATTTCAGCCAAGGCTGCACAGTATTTGACTCAAGGATGATTCACCGCTGTGCTTGTGTCCTCTCCTCCTATGTCAAGGTTGAACGCCTTCGTGCTGTTCCTATGTGAAGTCCCATTCTGTTGCCAGTTCATAGAGTTTGCTAATGCGGTAGCAGCCCGTGCAGACAAACTCAAACCTTGGCAGAAAGCCTTCTTCTACTGTGGGTGAGAACAACTTTGCATCATACACTGTTTCTGTCATTGGAGACTGTACTTCACTGTAGGAAAAATACAACATTTTAGGCACGTGAATTTCATGATAGTTCTTAACATTGCATAAGCTGTTGGAGACATATTTGGGTGTGTGATTCATTTACCTACAGCATGTCCTTAATATGACTTTTGTTTTTGTCTCCTGTTTGGATGTCCCCTCTGTTGCTAATTTTCAGGATGGCCCTGTTTCCCATATTCTTGAGTTTCTCCTTTACAACCTTGTTTGGAAATGCCATCGCCTTTGCTACAGGAGTTCTGTACGGCCTTGCGTCTTTAGGCAAAAAGTAAGATGTCTGTTAGTAGCTAGTAACATGCAATGACTTAATATATCAAAGCTCTTATGAAGCATCAGAAAACTATCAGCTATTCTATATAATATAATTTATATTCAGTGTCTATTTGATTAAAAGCTGTACAATATGAACATTTTGTAATTACTCTTATCTCTCTCACTCATAAAAACACTCTTCTAAAATGTCATATTAAAACAGGCTCTCATATTAAATGCAGTATTCCAAACTATAATCAGTTAATAAGATTTTTATTTTATGCGTGGACGTTCTAACAACTCTAATGAGCCTCTTTAATCATGCAAATTAACTTTTTGGCAAGGTGAGCCCTGTTATAACCTCGCAATTAACATTGTCACCTTCTCCTGTCGTACCCTCTTTTCCTTTGTTTCCACCCACCTCTCCCTCATCATAACTTTTGATTACCCTCCTTCTCTCGCAATCTTTCTTCCCTTTATTTCTGTCTCAGGGGAGACGCAGTGACTTATGCCAGACTGCAGCATCAGAAACAGGGGGATGAAGAGAGGATGACAGAAACGGCAAACGGGGCTCCAGAGTGAGGCATCTGCCTTATCACCCTCCTCTTCCTCTCTTTTCTTCGGTTCTTATAGGTGATTTTCCATCCATCCTCTCCCTTCATGCATATTTCCTCTCTCCAATTTCTGTCACTACATAACACTGGTACTGGGTTTATTTATTTACTTATACTACTGCATTCTTGTTGTTCTGACCTAATAGTATCCAAACAGATTGATGTTGGATTCAGTCCATTATTATTTGGTACCTGATGTGTAAATGGGATCTCTCATTTTGACTCAATAACTTTATGGATTGTAAGTTTTGATTTCAGATTTTTAATTCTTCTTATGAGTTGTGTTTATTATTTGTTTCCCTTTGTTGCTGCTCTTAGTTGTAAACCCTATTTTTGCAGGAACACCTGAGGTTCAACTCTTAAGCCCAGTAGCCTTTCAGGAAATGTGAATAGACATGAATGTGATTGTAAAATGTACATAATTGACTTCAGGTTATTCACTATGACGTTAAGGCTGTGATTCAGAGCTGTGTGGTTTAGACAGTGCAGTGGGTAAAGATAAGTAAAATTAGACACCGGGTTTAGACTTGGGCTGTGTGTCATCCTGTTCTTGGCAGCACACCCAAACATTGATATCAGCTCTATTGCGGCTCTAACCTTATTATCATTGGCAGTGGGGTGTCCAAAGCCACTTGCATGAACTCTCTGCATTTAATTTCTGAAACTCCTTTAAGCCATGAATGTATAAATGCTTCATAGAAGAGACCATTCTTGCATTAGAAGTTAACTAACATTGAAAAATAGTTCTGCAGAAGTTGTATTTCCATTTATCGTGGTTCTTATAAAAGTCCATACAGAGAAAGCATCAGATTTGATGGTAAATAAAGGCCTGTGTGTATTTGTTTTTTTGTTTTTTTTATTGCTTTAAAGAGGACTACACTACCAATTCTATTGAAAGAGACTGCCTGATTTTATAAAATAATTTACACTGACAGTTACACTGCAGGTCTGTAAATAACCCCAAGTGTTCTGTTGTGGGTAGATGTCGCAGTTTGATTTTATAACCTTTGATCAGCAATTTAGTTTCTTCTAAGTTTTGTATTATTTTGAGTCAACCAAACCTACGTAAAGTATTGAGCATCTCAAAAGAAGAGAAGAGGGATTTTGGTATCACAGTATTACACCCACTGTGCACACAAAACTCTGAATTGCAGCCTGATTGTATTTTAAAACATCCATAGGCATTAGGGATATTTTTAACATTGGGAAATGTATCAGGTATACCCAAAGATAAAGACGGTTCATGTTTATTTTTGTTTTATGCTTTCATATATTCATTTTTTTTTCAGTTGGCTTAAGCTCAGCTCAGGCAGCCATGCACAAAACATTTGGTTGCATGGACTCTGGTATAAAGGGAATTTCATTAGAAGCTTTCATGGGCATGGGTGAGCTTATTTAGGTATGGTTCCTCTTGATCAAGCTGCCAGTAGCCAAGTTGATACTGCAGATTTTGTGGTACATTATGCAACGAAAGGCCGTGTAAAAACGCATACTTTTTTTTGTTTGTTTCTGAATCTGTTACTGAATATTTGCTGTATTTATTATGAGTCTTAATTAGTACACTCTACCAAAACCCATTAAAATTTAATGAGGGGAAGTGTCTTGATTCAGGGACTAATTGGTCTGTATCCCACACAATCATCACAGCCATGATTTGCCTTTGTCACTCAAATGAGGTATGCAGTGGTCAACAATGTACAATTTGTGTTTGTGTTGTTTTGTTGCCTTGTTGTGTCACCAGTAATATGAATGCCTTGGGATTAATTGTTTACATGTACCTCTTACAGCTGTTTCTATCTTAAATCTGTATTACTGGATGCTCAGTGATTGAGTGGATTATTCACAGTAACACCAGCTCTCAGGTATCATACTTCACAATGCAAGGTCTACGGATATATAGTAGTTTATGCATAGATCATAGATACATGCTAACTAGCATAAGCATGACTATGAAATGAGCCAATGGACAAGCAAGTGAATAAGCATTACATATTAACCAGCAGTATGCTACAGCCTGACACTACACACTTTTAATAGGATAAAAACCAAACACTGCTTTCCTTGTCCACAGGTAAGCCACCCATCCGTTTTTATTTTATTGCATTGAAAAGCATCAAAGACTCCTGAGATTTGATTGATTTTGATCTGCAGGTGCTGAGTGCATATTTTGCTGTAAGGGGTATATGTATAATGTGTGTTGTGACGTGAGTCTTGATCCCCTGAACAATTAGTGAATTAAACAAACTTGCTACTACTACCATGGTGTTGAATTGTTCTGTTTATTTGGGCCACCCCTACTAACTTTTCGTCTTGAGCCATTATGAGGTGAAATATATTGATAATTATTATATTGATTGCCATAAATTTCCTGCAGATATTAAAGTTCCTTGCAGGATAAATTATACCCACTAGTGATCCTTTTTTATACTAGCTCCACCAGTCTGACACATAATTTGTTATAGACATTAAAGGTTTCCAGACATGATAAGTATGAAGGGTTTATTTCAGATATCTCTGTTTTAATGTATTTTCCTGTATTGTTTTATATTGTGTTCCCATGTTGTTTTTTTTAACTGTTGTGTGGGTTTGCTTTGAAATTTGGCATAAAAGAGACATCCAACTAGGTTTCTAAAGAAACTAACTTCGGATTTTGCAGCCATACATTCACAGATACTGTATTACTTTATATAATGCTTTTTGGATATGCATACTTGAGTAATGAACCTGTCTGAATATTACTACTGATTATTTTTGGCTCAACATAGGTCACTTCATAAATTAATTTTCCAAACTGACATATGACGTGCAATAATGCAGTCCACGCCACTAAATACCTACTCCCATCAAACCTGCCTTACATGTCTCTTCTAATAATTTTCTTTGGTTGCAGTCACAGTTTAGCAGATCAAGACTATTCTGTTTTGATGAGCCACTGGATGTGTTCCTTCACACTCCTTCACACTTTCCCAAAATCAGCTCGGGACTGATGGTGTTCTTAAAAATGTGTCCAGATGTTTCCTTTTGGTTTTTCTTTACAGCAGCTGTAAAAATGAGATGGCAAGACTGATATCCGTCTGACTTCACTGCAGTAGAGATAAATGTGACATAATATTGACTGAACCAGATGGGAATCTCTTGCTAGGCATTGCTAATAGATAGATGACAGCTAGTGTTTTATCTTTTGTCATGTTTTCCAAAAACAGGGAACTGTCTGGCATCATTAATCAAAGCGGACGTGGAGAGTAAACCCTCCTACTGCATTTATGTTTATATTTGCAGAAAAGTCGATATCAAACTTTTGTTTTCATGTGACATTAATGTAGTCAAATTTGAGATTTTGCCTTCAACATTGTGGTGTGTGTTGTGTTTTCTAATGTACAGTTATTACCATGGATGCTAAGTTTATTAAACATTTCTATCATCTTTTTTAAAGCAATTTTCCATGTAAGAGATTTTGGGAGGTGGATTTTGTAACCATTGGACAGAACCAGGCTAGCTGTTTTCCCCTTTTTCTGGCTTTATGCTTAAGTTAAGCTAACTGCTCAAGGTAGCTTCGTATTTACCTTACAGATGTGAGAGATGTATTGAGCTCTTTGTCAAAAGTGAATAAGTGTATTTCGCAAAATGTCAAACTATTCCTTCAAAAATTTCCTTTTGATCCACAAAATATTCCTTATCTTTAAAAAAATATATAATCCAGTGAACTGGACACAGACAGCATCAAGTTCTTTATTGAACCCTCTCGGACTCTTACAGAGTATGTATTGAACTGAACTGAATAGATATCTTTTTACACTTTTATGCTCTGCTATTCTTCGAGTTCTAGCGTTAATATTTTTCCTACATAGGCCTATCCTTTCCACCAGGACAAGGTAACAAATAAACCGCACCCTTTTTGTTACACTCCTATCACTTGGAATTTTTTATGTGAATGGGTGAAGTTTGTTTAGTTGTATTACACACAAGACAAATAGATTGAATAGGAAGCAAGCAGTATAAAACCAATGCGTATCAGTGACACTTAGATGTGCAAATGTATTTTTTGACAGTTAAAGGTTATTTTACAGGTTTTTTTTACTGGTGGTTACCGTTTCATTAAGTAATTCTGTAAATGATCACAGCCTTTTACCATTTAATTAAAACTGCATAATGTCAGCATTATCCCTCCCTTGTCAGGCATCTTCTCTCACCTATAAAGCTTAATATTTTTTCAGTCTTAATATGTTGCCCTTTGAGTGCAGATTAGTGAGATTAAGTTGTGGCACCCAGCTGCTTCTTTCTCATATTAATAGATCTTTATTCATTTGATTTTCAAGGATTATTCCATGTGAGTGCATCTGCTGCCTCTGATCTGTTGTTACTAAAGACAAAGACTTTTCAACAGAGGGCGCCATTGCATTATTATGATTATGACTTAGTTTAAAGTAGGTTTTTATCCTATTTAATTAATATCTGAATGTATTATTGTTACTGTACTAGTAGTTCAAAGGGAGGACATTCTTTTTATGGGAATTGAACCAGTGATGCCACACATCGCAGGTTAATTATTGGCCTGCTCATGTATGACATGTTTAATGTTATTACCAGCAGCTACAGTGACACTAAGTATATGACAGCAACGTAAGAGTTGGAAGCTTAGTAAAGGCCGAGGATCATGAGAACCAATCCTCCCTCATTTCCACTTCATGAGTAGCAAATAGCCATTTATTTTCCAAACAGAAATGTCATTTTACAATCATTAACACTATTTGTCATGAAGGTATACTTGCTTTTCAGTGACTGAACTCATGTTATGTACTAATAGACTCATTTGGGCTCCTGTGGGAAAACTCCAGGGATGATGAAAACGACCAAATGAGGTTGCGTGATGATGAATCGCCATTTGATCAGCCTCCTGACCCTTTGATGCACTTATGAAGAGCAAAATATGACTTGAACGATGCTTTTAATATTGACAAAAATAGCCCAAGGCTCATGGTCTACAGTAGAATCACTGCATGAGGAAACGAGAAGAAATGTAGCCTAGATCTGAAAATGAAAATTAAGATGTTTAATTTAGGTAATGTTATATGACATAACCAAATATTAATCTATACAAAGCTTTGTGGGATATAGTACTGCATGAAGTACTCAGATCTTGTAGCCTACTACCTGACAATGTAGACCCTGTAGGCTAAATACTTACTTAGGGCTACTAGTAAAATGCTTGCATTAGAAAATAATGCAAAAATACAGGCCTAATTGACAAAAGAATGTACTTTAAGTAAAGTTGCCCATACTCATGCAGAATCCCCCACTCTCCTGTCAGTATAATATCAATGGATTAATTTTATTGGCAGATTTAGTCAGTAGACTACATGAGTAGCAGGCTACTCTAAATTCCACTATAAGCCTACCCACTGGAGATATTTCAAATAGTATTAACATTTAAAATGGTATTGGGCTAATAATAGTCTTTATTTTTGTGTAGAAATTCTCCACAACATGAAACCCACCTTAAGTTCCGAGGAATAGGTGTATCAAATTTTAATCTCCTGAGGCGGAACACTTGTCTGGCTTTCCTCAGCTCCGGGTTGCATCATGCTTAGGAACTTTGCTCCAATGAGCGGCTTGCTTTGTGCTTTGTGAAGGGAGAGAGAGAGAGAGAGAGAGAGAGAGAGAGAGAGAGAGAGAGACGGTTGCAGCGTTGCCACCAACAGGACTGGAGTCAAAAAAAAACTCACAGCGAGCAACATCACCTGCAAAGAGGCACGCCAGCTTCTTACGCTGGATTCCCCTTGTGGTTTGGGAAAAGGTATCCTCCACGTTGTTGTGTGTTTTTGTTTTGTTTTTCACGAGAAGCGTTATCAGGAAGGAAATCCGTAGCCTAAGTGTCTGTCGGTGTATTGTCACAGGAAAAGGGGCGCCCAAATCTGTCCCTCTTGAGGACGGGACCTTTTGAAGCTCAACGCATCAACAATGGACTGCGTTTCCACCGGGAACTCACTCTTGGAGCCGTGCTGCACACACACGCGGGATTGCAGCGTTTCAAACGCAGGCGACGTTAGTCTGTTTAGTTGTTAAACAGTGTTTACTGTGACGGAGGGAGGGGGGGGGGGGGTTGCCAGTCGGAGCCCGCGATGCCCGCGAGGAACAGGTACAACCTGGTGGACGATGTGGCGGACTCGAGAGTGCCTCTACATAATGAGGAGGCTTATCAGCATGGGATTTACTTCCAAGCCAAGGTGAAATGAGCTTTTCCCTTCCATATTTTGACATTGTTTAGCACACAGGCATTAGAGAATTGAGTTGTGTTGGAGTGGAGCGGCAGGTGCACTGGACCCTTTCAGCTGGGTTCCAACATGAAGTTTGAACACATGGCAGTGCACTCCTCTTTAACGTTACACATGTGGTGTAATGCTGCTAGTGTAATGGAAAATTGTAGTTTGCTTGTTTGCCTCAGATTCATTCATTTCACTTCATTTAAATAACATAATTCAAAACTGAGGGAGATGTCCTTATTTTTGATGCTCAAAGGTGAACTGAGTGTGTTTTCAGGTTTTCCCCACAAGTCATTGAATTATTAAGTTCCCAGGGAAGCAGCTTGGAAGTATTTAGTTTTTCATGGCCTTCTTCACACACACACACACACACACACACACACACACAAATCTGTAACTTTATCTCCATTTTAGTTGATGAACAGGAAACAGAGAGCACTGGGGTGGAAAGGGTTAAAACAAGGGAGCGTTATTGGTCCAAAGTTCATTCAAAAGGATCCATGTATGTACAATTTCATTAGGCCTGCTTGTCAAGCAGCATCTCAGTCTTTCTTTCTCAAAATTTTAATTTAGTGTTGTGAACACAATCACATAATAAATCCACGATACAGACAATTTCTCACTATGTTTAAACAACAAAACTAAGACAGATAGACACAGCCACATAAACACATATGCATCCTTTCTCATGTAGCAGCGTGAACATATAGTTCAAATTGTACCTGATAAGAAAAAAAAACTATATCTCAATGATTAGCTAAAGTGATCAATGCACCATGAGATGCTGAGTAAATACATATACCAACAAATACAAATGGGAACAAAAAGATTGACATTTTATGCTCTTAGAGCATTTAGAGTATTCAAAGTGAAGGCCACAAAGCTGGTCCTTAATACACTGAACAAATTTTATTTCCCAAATAGAGAAGAAAAAGAATAATTTTGTTGCCCTGAGCCTCAATTTGGGAGCCACTGGAGTTAAATAAGCTGAACACTCAATGGCTGTAATCAATCCCAGCGCTTTGTGAGAATACTGATTGATTTAATACATAATGTCATTGTGTTTGTTACGTGTGATTATGGAAGAGTAATTGTGCAGTC
Source organism: Lepomis gibbosus (assembly GCA_029875015.1). Lineage (NCBI taxonomy): Eukaryota > Metazoa > Chordata > Actinopteri > Centrarchiformes > Centrarchidae > Lepomis > Lepomis gibbosus. The sequence goes on along the minus strand of JAPMOB010235323.1, from coordinate 8,477 downwards.
ATAGTGTGCAGGATAATATCTTGTAATGTGTGTGTGTGATTGTTTACTACAGTATGTGGGGAGTCTTGACGTTCCCAGGCCCAACAGTCGGATGGAGATTGTGGCAGCCATGAGGAGAATCAGGGTAAGATGAAATCATTATTTCATCAGTTTTTATGAGCAGAAACACACACACACACACGTCCCTCCTTAGTCCTGTGTTACTTGGATGACAGAAACAATCTTTAAAATAACACAGTAAATAAACATACAATACACACAATAAGAGTGTGCGGCTGTCAGATTAAATATGTATTGAGACTTCAGTGACGCATTCACTGGCTGGACAACAATGTGACTTCTGAAAGCAACTGAGGGGTGATTTTGTCGAAAGAAAAAGCAATAAGAGAGAGGTGGATTGCGTGGCATCCCTTGCTGAATAGTACATTGCTCTTTATAGATATGTTTGTGAGAGTTGAAGGGCACAATGTGAGTGTGATGTCATTGCTGCTGTTGATTAAAGTCAGACTGTGGCTTATTATTGTTGTGTTGAGCTGATAGTTTATTAAAATTCAACCATTTTTGTTCTTATGAGCTTTTTTGTCTCTATTATACACGTTTACTCTTTTCTTATTGTTATTCACACTATCATCATATTCAGGCTTGACTTCCCCATAAAACTATATCAGTTGAATGGGGATCATGTAATCATTTTTCCCTCTCATTGTCCCAGCAGGCCAGCAGTTTCTCCAGAAGCCGTATCAGACAGCTGGGGTGCTTCTGTAATTTAAGTGTGACTCACTAGACCAGCTTGGTTCAGACATGACAAGGCTCTTAAGCCTAGCTGAGTGAATATGCAGGAGTGAAATGTGTGATTTCATTTTTTGAGCTACTAAAAAGCCATAATGTGCATTTATCCTCTTAAAAATACATAAGTTTTGAGGCACAAGATGCAAAATTTGATACATTTTGGGGAATCCTTCTATGTATCTTTTTCAAGACTTCTACATTGTTTTTGCTCCTGTAGTGTAAAAGATTGGGTATGTAGGTGGCTGCTGTGTTGCTTTAAGTGTGAATCTTTGTGTGTATAAAATCAGTGGAGCCCCGCCGTTAAAAAGAGATATTTTAGGCAAGCTAAACCCATCCACGGAAGTAGGTCTGTGGAACTGAAAGAAAGCCAGACAGTTTATGTGTATCTGTGTGAATGGGCTGAGTGTGCAGATAGTGCCTGTTGTTTCCTGTGATTCCCAAACTGAAAAATCAATAAGGTTTTTTGAGTGAACGTGATTATTGGGATGATACACCCTCATCAAGCTGAGGCAGAACATTACCAGCAGCTGAGCAGCCAGAGCAGGTCTAGGCAGGCAGGGATAATGCTTTTGATTGCTACAAGAAAAAATGATTTCTGAAGAAAAAAAATATATAAGACCTAGCTGTTTTTGCGTCAAATCTAGATCTGTTTACCAGCAACTATTTATATAATGTTCCTGTTTAAAAATACACAAAGTGTGTCATTATGTGCTTATTTATGTCTGAGTGTGTGCTCATATGTGGATGCATACATGTTGGGTTTGTGTACTTCTCTATATTAAGGTCCCTTGAGGTCCAAAGAAAGGCTTGAATGAATAATTAATGAGTAAGTCTATTTAGGTTGTAACTCTCAGCCTTTTGTATAAAATATCTTTGTTTTTGAATGGTTAATGAATGAAGAATAACGCTGCTTTGCAGAGCCCCCTGTGCCGAATGTAAACAGGAGAGTGTGGCTGATGGCAGGAGCTGATTTTTTTAAAAAACAACCTATCATTTATTAATTTGTCATGTGTGTTTAATGTAATCTCTGCTGGCAGTGACTGGAAAGATGTTACTATTTATAGACTTGTGTGATTACACTGATTGGTGGATGACTTTGGCATAGCTTTTACTGAATCGTGGCATCTTTGCTGTTGCTTTATAGCGAGACAACTTTAACTGAATAGCAGCCACTGTGGCCAGAAGTTGCAATTGCAAGTGAAATTCCCTTCTTTTTCCAAGATTCACTTACTGTAAAGACAGTAGGACATCCTGGTTGGCCAGGGGTTTAATGTAATTTATTTTTCCCATATTTTGGGAAATATGGTTATTTAAGTTCTTGCTGAGAGTTAAATATGAAGCTACAGCTAGGAAATGGTTAGCTTAGCTTAGCCTTAAAACTGGACAAAAACCGAAATCTGTTTCTTCCTGGAGTTGCCGCTGGTTGACTGGTAACCTCACGTTAACAAGCCTTCAGAAAGTCCCTGCACCCAGCCACAAATCATCACAAATCATCGCTATTCACTTAAGTTTTTGTAAGGATTAAACAAACGAGATATAACTTGTTAATTAGTGAGCTTTAGAGGTGCTGGTGGGTGGATTTATTTACTTTTGGGCAGAAAGAGGCTGCTCTGTTTCCAGTTTTTATGATAAGCTTAGCTAAATATTTCTTCTCAGTAGATTCATATTTATGGCCAGCACTGTTAGTGGTGCTGATCTTTTGATCTCATGCTGGTCAAGAAAGGGAATAAGCATGTTTCTCAAAAAGTGTCAAATAAAACACAATATAGATATCATTAAATCAACTGGAATGGGACAAGCATAATAAAACAAGAATGCCGTCTGCGACATGCTAATATGTAGTTAAAGTAGGGCTGGACAGTAAAACAATAATCGCAATTTTCAATAACAATATAACAAATGTTCCATAAATATTTAAGAAATGTTTGATTTTATTTACTTGAATCATATACAAATTAGGACTTTTATTAAGATGTTTATTTTGTTGAGAAAAAAGATGAACAATGTTCTACCTCAGATGTGCAAAGTGATCTACTGTTTGGCATCAAGTGTTGACCATAAAGAAAATTTAAACCACAACTGCTTCAACTTTCACTCAGGAGCAAAAGTCAGCCTTTAAACTTGAAAGAAAAAACAATTTGATACTTATCGTGATAATTATTGATATCAAAAGGTATGAAACTTTTTATAGTGATAACATTTCTGACCAGATCGTCCAGCCAAGTTTAAGTAGCAAAAGTCGTGTTATCAGGGAACTTTCTCAGTATGTCAGTTAAAGAGCAGCAATAAATAAAAGTTTTCTAACTAAAGCAAGCAAACATTAGCCATTATTAGCTACATAATAGTCACACTAGATCAAGACTGTAGAAGATTGTAGAATTTGGGGTGTATTCAACTGGCCAAGGTTACATGTGTTTTACTGCTTCTAAGTTCAACTTTTCATTTAAAAAAAGGAGGAGTGTATTTTTTTCTTCTTTCAGATTTACATGGTCTCATTTTAAAGTAGGTTTTATGGAACTGTTGTTTGTGTTTCCTCAGTTTCAAACACATGGGAAAGTAAAGACTGTACTTTTGTGCAGAGCACTTCCTTTTGGGATGAACCCTCTCAAACGCTGCCTACACTGTGTGAATGCAAACAATTCAGCGTTTTAGAGGGCAGGCACGCGCGTCTGGGATTGGTTGCCAAGTCAAATGTAATTAGCTTTGTGTAGAGTAATATTGACTGGCCTTCCTGACTTTCTCCTCATCTCCTTTCACAAAAGCAAAGGCCTTGTCTTTAATTTGAAAGCCCAACCCTTTACCCGAGAGACTGTGCTCAGGCTCTTGTGGATGAGTGTGATTAAAAAGAGTAGGAGAGGAATGAACTGATGGCAATGGGAGAAAGATTTGAGAGGAAGTCCTGGAATTGAGAGGGGTTGCATGTTGGCTGGCAGAGCCGTAGTCGTTTCATCTCCCTCAGCTAATCGTTTTAGTCTCAGTCGATGTGAGAAAACAGGAGGTAACATGAGAAGAGAGAGCAGGCCAGCAGACAACACAGCCTGATCATCTCTGAGCAAATAGTGAACCTGGGTTTGACAGGACAGAGGAGCTGTGCTAGTTGAGTCAAGTCCTCAACAGTTGTGCAAACACACACACCTGCCATTCCTACTGCAAGAAAGTGAAAAGACACAATTTTGTATCCTGTGGGTCCTTTCAGAGCTCTGTTTTGTTAAACCTCCTCCCATTATGGCTGACTGGTCCTACTGTGTTGGTTTATAAGAATTTGTTTCATTCAGTTTGACCAGTGGTGTAGAAACCAAACCACCCCAGCAGTGTGCAAGTGCGTTCACACACTTGTTTCTATGTGTGTGTGTGAGCTGTAGTGCTCCATAATAGCGAAAGCCCTCACATTCTAACAAACTCAGCAATTGATTAACAAAGCTGAATGACAAAGGGTGCTGTTGCTGCGTCCCACATGGAGACATTTGATTTAGTCGTCCACAGCTCACCGCCTCAGAAAAGGACATGTGTATGCTGGAATTTCCGTTGGGAAACAAACATGCACTATTTACTGGAAGCCTCTGTCTCTCTACAAAAGGAAACAATTTTAAGGCTATTCCCCTCTCTCTTACTCCCTCATGTCCAACCCCCCTCCCTCCACTGCTGTTTTCTTTCCATCCCCTCACTCTCCTCCTACCAAAATAGCGTGTCTCAATTTAGCCCATCTCTGCCATCTACTCAGTCCTGACAGGAATAGATTTTAGGCTGAGGGCAGGCTATGCATGCTTCCCTTTGAATTTTGATCGGCTCTAATGGGATTTTAAGCCTCCCTTGCATGTCCGTTAGGATGCAGCCTCCTTCCTCAGAATCCCAAGAGTCTCGCTGGAAATGACATGGCTCCTATATTTCTGCATTTGTCCCCTTGTCTGTCTGGGACATCTCATGAGAAGATCTCTGTCTGCTGTGCCACAAAGAAGCAAACCGTGTTGGGTTTTTCTTTTGGTTCCTCCATTTCAGTATGGGTCCGTTGAGTCTGTGTCAGTCTTTTGAGAGCACACTGAGCTGTCATGACTCATTCAGGAGCAGATGTTTGGCTGTCAAAAGAGATGCAGTGCCAAAACAGGCACTCTGGACCTGTGAATGCATCAGAAATGTTTTCTCTACCTTAGTTGTACTTTGTGTCCTTCGGTGACTTTACTCAGACTGTGTACGCAATGCCAGTTACATCATTTTTTTCATGTACTTTTGTTTTTATCTGTGTTTTATCATCTTTGCACTTGTTAAAGCACTTTGTAACATTTTTTGAAAAGTGCTCTATAAATAAAGCTTTTTATAATGTTATTATTATAATGGTAGATAAGTGATAATTGGCATACAGATATTGGCATTACGTCTTTCAGTTGTAGGAAATCCCTTGAGAACTGCTAAATCATCAAGCACAGCTAATGCACCAGTGTTGCAAAGCACACGTTTGTTATTAACCAGCTCTCTTCTTTATGCTCATGTGACCATTTGTCACTCACTCATACACCACTGTGGCTGCAGTCAGCTCATTTGAAAGCAGCCAAAATAAATAACATCCTACAGAGAAACAGAGAAGTGTCCATATTTCACTTCCTCATGCTGTACTTTCTCTGTTTATCTGTCTCTTCCACTTCATTCTTTATATTTTGGAAGCTAGCATATGCTTACCTATAACTGGCTGAATAGGGTGTAGAACAAGCACATGCAGATTAGGGCGGCTGTGGCTCAGGAGGTAGAGCGGGTTGGCTGTTAATCGGAAGGTCAACAGTTCAATCCCCGGCTCCCCCAGGTTGCATGTCAAAATGTTCTTAGGCAAGATACTGAACCCCGAATTGCCGGCTGTTCTGCCAGTGTATGAATGCTAGTTTCTGTTTGAGCACTTAGGCTTAGTGTAAAAGTGCTTTGAGATTAAAGACTAGAAAGGCGCTATCAAAATACATAGCATTACATTAGTGATGACATACATGTAAATGTGAAATGCCATATAGTAGAGCCGAAGTTAGACTCAAACACTGATGATGAGGAAAACCGGACCCAACATAAACAATTCTATTATCAGCATAACAATTACACACCCTGCATTGTCCCAGAAAACCAAGAGAGAAATGGGAGCACAGCTTAACTCCAGGGGTGGTTACAGATCTATAGCAAAGTGGGGGTGGTTGGTTGGGAGGGGGGATTGTTTTCAGTTTGTATTCATGCTAGCTTAATGGCAGATGTACAATAGCATAGTCTGTGACCTATATGTGTACTGGATTAGATGTAATTTTAGCTTTGAAAGGGTGCAGTTACCCTTTGTTTATTCAAACCCCTAGAGAACAGGGGTCCCATTCTTCTTAATTAACAGTAATCTAAAAATAAATCACAATCTGTGATTTTTATTTTTAAAAGTGTATTTCTGCATGAACTGCTCTGTTAAATACAGGTCACACCAGAAAGTGGCACAGTGAAATTGTAAAAATAAAAATAACTTTTTGACATAGTGACTACTCGCAGGGCTAGCTGGTGACCTACTGTAGCTGCTAATCACTAACAGGCTAGCTAGGACCATGCTAGAGCTAATCAGTCACAATAGTTCCACAAGCTTTGTCTATACAATGCTGGTGTACATGATTTAATTCAGTAAAGAGTTTTATTAAAAAAGCTCTCCAAGTTAATGAGCTTGCTAGCCGCTTGCTAACTGACAGCTAGAAAGCTCCATCACTACACGGGTTAATAGCTTCACACAGTTTATTCTAAAGGCATATTTGTACCATCACTGCCTGTCTCATAACTGTCTGCAAAACCATTCCTTTTTGTGGAGCATTTTAGAATCTGACAGAAGAGGTTAAATAAAAAATTGTGCGGCACAATAGCTTGCTCTGTTTTGTACTCTCCGTTGCAGTGAAGGCCAGCACTTTCAAGACAGCTTGACAGTGCAAATTCGTAGTTTAAATTTCACCTGAGTTGATGCAAAAAAACAATGCAGATTTGCTGTGTCTCCATGTGCAAGTACAATGGTTGCAGTGATTCAATTGAAATTAACACATTTTGCCTTTTGAAACACTTGTGTGACCAAGCCTTTAGATGTAACTTTGCTGTAAAACTCCATGCTGGAAGTTAGCATTCAGATTCTCTGAGAAACACTTCACATCATATTTTATCAGCAGATCTCTGAGTCAAAACATTACCACAGTGAAATGATTTTTCCTTTATGCTGAGGTGGAACACTACAGTTTACCTCTTTTTTATGACAGTATTGTTTTTTTTTCTTTCTGTATCTTTGTATTTCCTGCTGTAGTGGATAAATATACTGAAGGGACAGCAGGTCTTTCCTCACATGAATGGACAGACAGGTGGTGAGTGGTCCCTGCTTCCACAACCAGCATCATGTTGCACGCATACACAGGCTTCTGCTTTCATCATCTTCCCTAAGGCTACGCCATGTCTTTCAGTGCCACAATTAGTCAAGTCTTATTTACTGTGACCTCCCCAAGCTCACCCAAAACAAGCCCTATCTCATGGAAAAGACATTTCTAAAGCTCTGAACTCAATTCTGCTGCAGAGCCTGAAGGCACATTTTCTTCATAGACATTCCTTGACCATTGCTCTCTGCAGCCTTAGCACGCAAAGTTAGCGTAGTTGTGGTTTTTCCTATATTATTTGATATGAATATAGTGTGTTATTTGTAGCATTTCCAGACTCATTATTCAATCATTATTTTCTAAAATAGTAACACAAATGTCATTAGACTTGACAAAAAAAGTCAGATAGGACCATAAAATTCAAATGTCACACAAGCTGATCATGGCATGACATTTTCAACCAGGTCGGCTGTAAAAGTGCAGCGTTAGTTTTACTCTATTTGGGGGTAGTTTGATATGTCAGCAAGTCTAAGCTTATAGTTACATTACAGTGTAAAGGTCAGTCCAGAAACCTGCTTGTTACTGTTGTTACTGCCTGCTGCCAAGCCTTCTGTAGATAATCTCAATTACAAACACAACTTAAGTCAACAGACAAGGAACTGGGCATCTGTGTGACCAGTGTATTAGGTGAGTGTGTGTGTGTGTGTGTGTGTGTGTGTGTGTGTGTGTGCCTGCACCTGCATATCAGCAGTCATGTAAGCATTTTTACATGAGGGTGCTCATACTGCACAGAATGAGTGTTGCATAGGCCAAAAAGTCCTGTATGCACAAAGGGTGGAAACACAACAAATGTATACTTAACCTCTCCTAAAAAATGACCATTTGAAAAGTTTATGCAGAATTTTTTTCAACAGCTTAGGCTTGCGTGTTGGCTTGCTAACATTTGCTAATCAGCTAAGGCTGATGGGAATGTCATTAGTTTTGCAGGAATTTGGTCATAAATTTTAATTCTGCTGTACTGAAGACGCTAAAAAACTTTGTCCTTTGTCTTAGTCTCAGACTTTGAAAACCCCTGTATTGTATACAACTTCTCCGTTTTTTTACCCTCTTACTGCTGTGAAAGCTGTTATGCATTTTAGGCAAAGCCTTAATGATGTCTGAAAGTATTTTTTAGATTTGAAAAAACTTCAAAAAACGGAGATTCGGTCGCTCAACGACGTTAAGTTAACTTTCACTTAAGTCCCCTTAACTTTTCCCTTAACTTCCGAATCGGAAGCTAACTTAAGCGTCGTACTTACCTCTACTTGCCTTGGCGATCAGGGACACATCTTGCACTGGAAG
>JAPMOB010235322.1:0-19156 GCA_029875015.1 Lepomis gibbosus | reverse complement strand
CAATCTGCACTTATAAATTAAAAATGTATAATGTAAAAAAACATATATAAATAAATCACGTGTTCCACGACAACACTAGGTTGCCCACAGATGCGCCTACCTAATAATCGGCTTGATATACTTGGATATTGGCCGATGCCGATTATGTTAAAAAATGCTGAAAATCGTCCGACCGATTAATCGGTCGACCTCTAGCCCAAACCACCTCAACTGGCTCCTCTCAACGCAAAGGAGCAGCAGCTCTACTCTCAGCTCCTCGCAGATGGCAGAGATTCTCACACTATCTCGATGGGAGACACCACCCACCTGCCTGATTAACCCATTTCGGCCGCTTGTACCCGCGATCTCGTTATTTCGGTCATGACCCAGCCATCCCCTATCAAGGAGTACGGTCCCAAAACCGAGACTGTGCGTGGAGGTCAGCCTCACCAGATCTAATTGGTAGCGCTCCATCTCCCGCACAAGTTCCATCTCCTTCCCCCACAGAGAGGTGACGTTCCACGTCCCCAGAGCCAGCCTCTGCTGCCCGGGTCTGGTCCGTCGAGGCCCCTGACCTTCACGGCCACCCAAGTGCCACCCCCCCCACCTCTGCGGATCTTCCAATGGATGGAGAGGGGGATGCCACGTTGCTTGTTCGGGCTGTGCCTGGCAGGGCTCCGTGGCAAACCCAGCCGGTGTAATGGTGTGAGGGATATTTTCTTTGCACACTTTGGGCTCCTTAGTACCAACTGAGCATTGTTTAAATGTGCAAGCCTATCTTATTATTGTGGCTGACCATATCCATCCCTTTAAGACCACAGTGTACCCATCTTTTGAGCTTGTGATTGTCATGGATGCAAATCTGCAGCAAATGCCGCTATCATGTCGCTATCATGTCAATAAGGACCAAAGTGTTTCAACACCTTGTTGAAAGTATGCCACGAAGAATTAAGGTAGTTCTGAAGGCAAAAGCGGGTCCAACCTGGTACTGAAAAGTGTACCTAATAAAGTGGCCAGTGAGTGTATTTTAGAATGTGTATGTTATATACATTTGTCTTGTTTGAACACAATTCATTAATAACCAGATAAATGTAAGGAATCCTTATTTAAAAATTGTGTATCTTATGTTAGTTAATGTTAAAAAAAATGAGTATAAGCTGATCTATTTCAAAACTCTTAAATATTGATATCTATATTGGCCTCAAAAAATCCAGTATTGGTGAGTAATTTTGATGAGGAGTCTAAGATTTGAGTTGACAATTTAACATTTTTTTTCATGGAGTCTCTCAATGACAATGACAGTACTAGAAGGGATACAGTGAACTAAAGCTATCTGTGATTCCATGTTGAAAGTTTTACCACAACGTTTGATGAGATAAATCTGCCTGTGAGCCAGTTTCCTTACCACATATTCATCTGTATGCAAGATGATGATGCACTGAATGTAACTGTACAACGCTTTCTTTTGCAGATGGAAGGTGATAAGAAGTAAACACCAAAGTTGATGATGTGACAAAAGGAGAAAGAAAATCATGGGTAAGTGGAGTGACAGTTTGTTTTTTATGAGATGCCCCTTTTTTAATATTTACATACTTTAAATGTGTCCTGTAGTTTTTTTTCTTTGTTTCGAAAATATTAAAAATATTACCTTGTACATTGTGAAAGAAATTTATAGATGAAGCTCCATGGAAATATAAGTATTGAATGTAGCAGCGAAGACCCATAAAGGCACTGGAAACTGGCAGAGTTTCGGTATCACTAAGAGTCAATAATTTTTTTGCATGATATGACAATCCGTTCACACCAAACAGGTCTGCCCAGCCACCTCACCTCTGACACATTTTTTTTTATATTTCAATAAAGTAAAAAGATTAAATGAATATACTAACATTATATGAACATAATACATGCATAATCATTAACTTTTGGGCTATATGTACATAATTACCATTTTATATAGGAAACTAATTTATAACACAATTTAGCCTTACGTCTCTACAGCGTCACAGGTTTGGCTTTATGCAATAACGCAAACAACAATAATCAACTTACATCTCCTGTTATGTATATATTTATAACACAAACATTCAAAATTAATTTTCCCATTTTAAAAATGAAACTTTATATTTGTGATCTGTTTAAAAAGCTGCACCAATCATCATTAATAACAATCACTCAAATTATTATGTGTAATATGAAGGAGGCACAGATGGTGTCAAATCCACATTTATCACCCAGCGCTGCAGTTAACTTCAACTATTTGAGCTTTTTAGCGTCTTTCAGCACAGTTTTGATTTTACAGATCACAAATGTACTGTTTTGGTTCATTCTCACAGCTCATTGTCATTTATCTTACTTGTGGACAAGTAAAAAAGTAAAAAATAGTATAGGGGTGGAACAAATATTTGACATAGTCACAAAAATTGTTTATTAAATTAGTTGATTAAAGGTTCATTAAAAGATGTATTCTTGAAATCAGTATTCATTTTATTGTCTTGATTGTTAATTAACATATGCTGATGACAACCTTAAGTTTAATTTAAAAGCTAATAGCTAAATAAGAGGCATTGTGTAATTTTGCGATTCGTTATCCGAATAATTGATTATTCGTTTTTACTGGGCCCAGGAATTACTGGGCTTGGGGCCAAGTTCAACAGACAGCATAGGGGAGTTGGAAAGTATTGAGATATGGACTAAAACATTGTTGGCTTTGGACTTCATATGCTTTGTTGACAAAATGAAAACAATTTTGTCTGCATTTATAGTATGTGCTACTACCAAACATCTCTAAATTTGGAAAAACAGCAAATATGCCTGTGTGCAAGAGAACTATAGTGTCTCTCTGATTCTGTTATTTATAATCAAAAATATTGTTTTTTCTGTCTGTTCCCTCTATACAGCTGACAAACCTGAGCACTCACCCCAGAATTGGACTGAATCTCAAGTAAGCACCTGGCTAAGGGCCATTGGAGTAAAGGAGAAGTATGTAGAAAAGCTGTTTGATGAAGAAGTAGATGGACAAATCCTTCTTACACTGAACGAGGACTTTTTGAAGACAAAGATTTGCATGAAATCAGGGCCTGCTCATTTGATTATTCAAAAGAGAGATGAGCTCATCAAATCCCAGCCAAAGTTGCAACAGAAGAAAAAGCTCCCCAGTGGCAAAAAAACTGAGGTGGAACAGATAAAGATTGATCAGATGTCAGTTTCCACAACAAGTGAAGGTCCTCTGGCACAGACTTCAGACAGAGAACAAGAAGTCGTGAAGGAGAGACCAACTAGTCAGGAACAATGTGTGTTGACTTCAAAGGAAGACTGTAGACCACGACCATTTGATCAAGAAGGAATTAATTTCATATATGTAAAACACAGAGTTCTGCAGCCTGAATCGGGTGCTTTTAATCTGATAACTCCATGCCATGAATTTAAGTCTCTCTCGACAGCTGCTACACTGGATCGCACAAGAATCCAAGCTAAGTTTGCCAATGAGGTCCTTAAATTTGCAACAGGCTGTATGAATATCAGATCAAATGGCACTATACACTTTGGTGTAATGGACAGCAAGGAGGATGCAGGATATGTGCATGGTGAGATAATTGGTGTACCTGTAAAAGACAAAGACATTTATGTAGATGCTTTGGACTACATTGAAAGGAGTTTCTCCTCTGACAAAGAGCATGTACGACAGTGTGTGCGGCCACCAAGGTTCATTGAGGTTATGGATCGAGAAAGTACAGAAAAGAGGTATGTGGTAGAGGTTGACATTGTGCCTTCCCTAAGTATCGTGAAGAGCAAGGTGTATGCAGTTCGTCTGCCAAACTTCAATGAGCCATCTAACAAAGTAATATATGAGAAAGAAGCGTTTCTGCGAAGGGTGGGTTCAAAAACTGAGCCAGTGACTGACAAAGACCTCATTGATTTTTACCAGCGAGTCAAAGATCGGGATGCTCAAAGAGAAGAAGCAGAGAAAAGTCAGTTCTTCAGTGCTCCAGACTTCTGCCAAGACCTTGGAAGAAAACTCACAATGCTAATGACTAGTGGGAAGAAATTCATTGAAAAGGATAAATGGTTCATACTTGTCACAAACAAATTCACACCCGATGACCTTTGCAACATTGACTGGCTGCTTAACATGAACGTATTTTGTGTGTTTGACTTTGACCCAGACTCAAGGATATCAGGTCTTTGCAGTAGATACCTTCAGCATCACGCTGCAAACATGCATTCTCTGCAGAGCTACAGGATGTCCAGTGACAAGAGCGAAAATGAAATCACAAGCCACCTGCATCTGTTTGAGCAAACTAGCTGGATCTTTTGTAATGGTCGCACTGACTTCAAAGGAAATGAAACTCCATGTGATGAAATGACTTGGATCAGGACAAAACTGACTTTCCTGCGGGAATCTGTGTCTTTGATCAGTAAACAAATTTTGCCAAAAGGGACGTTCCAGGTAATTTTTCTTCTCACATCACCGGTTGAGAAGCCACTCTTGCACACTTTTAATGAATTTTTCTCAGACATGGAAGGCCATGAAGACATCATATGCATCTGTGAATCACAGGAAAACTTCCAGAAGTGGCGAAGCTTTGCAGAGGGGTCATGTGGAACAGAAACTGTTAACAACTCCAGTGTTGTTGGGATGAAAATGAGCCACATTAATGCAACTCTGCAGCAGATACAACCTGTTAAAGCATGTGCCAGCAAACACTTGCCTGTCTTTGTGAAAGGGACATGTCTACTTGAAACACACCAAGAGGAACAGATGTATTCTCTAGAAATTCTGACAGTCGACCATTGTGATGAAACAAGCAAGGACTTCATCAATGAGGAAAAAGCCAACATTGAACACCAGTTCTACCGTGGTGGGAGAGTGAACTGGTTGAATTTCTGGCTTGCTGAGCACAAGTATGTTGGAGAGGTAATTGAAAGAGATGCTTATCGTGATGTTTCCAAACTTCTCCATGACGCATTGAAATGTAATGCTGATGAAACTCCGGTGAACAGTATAAACATCTACCATCATCCAGGAAGTGGTGGAAGCACTGTGGCAAGACAAGTGCTTTGGAACAACAGGAAAGATCTAAGGTGTGCAGTTGTGAAGACTTCATACTCAGCTGCTGATGTTGCGCAACATGCAGTTGAACTACGAGAATATGAAGAAAAAGATCCACAGAGGTGTCTTCCTGTGCTCCTCCTCATTGAAGACTCAGACAAAGAATATCTAGATGATCTCAGGAATGAACTAGAAGTTGCCATTAACACCAAAAGAATCCAGTATGGAACTCTTTGTTTCATTTTGTTGAGCTGCAGACGGTCCCATGAACCAGAGAAGAAATGCAAGGAGTCGCCATTACAGAACGTGTCTGTCATTCACAAACTGTCTGATCAAGAGAAGAGAAAGTTTTCTGGAAAACTACAGGCACTTGAAGAACGATATGAGCATCAATTCATCCTGACATTTGTTTTGATGAGTGAAGGATTCAATGAGGATTACGTTAAAGAGTTTGTGGAACATTTGCTCCAAGGCATTGACCGTCAGTCTGTTGTCACTCGCCTCATTCTCTATGTGGCATTGCTGAACACTTATGTTCAAAACTCGTTCATCTCTCAGTCCCATTGTGAAGCTCTGCTTGCGTTAACCTATCACATGGAAAGGTTTCGCCAGCATTCGTTTGAAAAATCACTCAGCCCTCAGGCTAAATTAGTCTTCTTGCACCTTAGAGATGACCAGACGCACATTAATTCAATCAGAATCATCCACCCACTTGTTGCAAAGGAAATTCTCCAGCAACTTTTGGGGGACCAACAGACCCACAGCAGTTTGGCAAAGGATTTGCTCTGTGAGAAGGTGCTTATTGAGCACAGATTTGGAAGGGACAAGTATCTGTCATTTTTAAGAGCCCTTTTCATTAGGCGAGCCAGAATAAGCAAAGGGGACAAATATGATAGTTTTTTTTCTCCTCTGATTGAGCATGTGTGTGACAAAGAGAAAAGCCCAGACAAAGCAATTGAGTTACTCAAGGAAGCATTCCAGTGTTTCCATAAAGATCCATTCTTTGCACAACAACTTGCTCGTCTTCATTATACTTACGAGAAGTTTGAAGAGGCAAAACACTGGGCAGAGACTGCAGCTAAACAGCTGCCCAACAACTCTTACATACTCGACACAAAAGGGCAGGTGTACAAGAAATGGTTCCAAGCAAAATGCAAAGCTATTGACAACGAAAATGTACCAAAGACAGCCCAAAATATATCAGACGCTGTGGAGACGGCACTGAAAGCCATGGAGTGTTTTCAAGAATGTGAGAAAGCAGCTGACGCAGATATGGAAAACGTAAACAGTTCTGGGTTTTTCGCTGAAGTTGAGGTTGGATGTAGCCTGCTCAAACTGATCTCTTCATCGCAAGTGTTTGCGAACAGAGCCAGTGGCCATTCAGAGTGTATGAAGTACCTGTTAACAGATTACATTCCTGAGGAAGTTGAAGATGCCTGGGAACCATTTCATGGCCGTTTGAAAAAACTTAACAAGACAATGCAAGATGCATTGGAATGGATTTCAGAAGACCTCAGTTACTTCCAGACTGATGTTGATGCAGATGAGGAACAGACCCCTGAAAGTCCTGAGGAGAAGATAAGCCATCCACTCACATGGTTGGCAAAAAAATCTTCAGAGTATGGGAAGTACTTCAGTGAATCTCATACTGCAGCACTTCTACAACATCATCAATCAATCCCAGCCAATCTAACTCCTTTCCGCATGATCATCTATCATCTTGGCGGGGGGAACATAACATCCATCCTGTCAAAGTTCACTGACCAGGAGAAAGCAGTACCTTTTCTTGAGAGCATCCTTTCTCTCTACCCCAGCAATCCAATAAAGGCCAAATTTGGTCAAAGGGATATTGTCAATTACATAGTGGCCAACATTGCTCTAAACTGCCTGTCACCACATAATCAAAAGGTAGCTCCTCTGAAAGATCTACAGGCACTTTGTCGTCAGTTCCCATCTGATAAAAGGAAATGTTTACCAAGTGCCCTGTTCTTGCTTACTTTGTTATTCTGGCCAGGGGATCATGACACAGCCCTCGAGAAAGAAACAAAGTATGAAATTGTGCAGTCAGCTGTTGAACATCTGGAAAAGGGCTACTGGACAAAGAAGAAGGACATTCCTCAGAGGAAAAGAAGGATTTACACCCATTTTTTTCTGGGTAGTGGGAATGGATTGGATAAATTTGTCCACAAAAGAAAGTTTGAAAGCGTCACAAAGGGGATCTCAGTCTCTCAGAAACGCATGAAGTGGTTTAGGGGAGAGGCATGGAAAAAGCCTGAGATTGCTGAGATGCTGAAAAGTGTGTCTGGGTGGACTGAAGATGGCGTGGTGTACCTTGAAGGCCCTCGAAAAAAGAAGTTCAGTATGCCACCTCTTCATGTACCTTCAGTGCCTCATAGTAATGAAAACGTCACATTCTACCTGGGGTTCACCTTCAGAGGTCCTGTTGCCTGCAACATTATTGTGAAAAAATAGTCTGTCTTTGAACAATGATCCTGTCACTTGTGGCTGTATGTCAACGTGCTGCAATGTGGGACTTAGACCCACCTCTAAGAGCAGTACTAAGAGCAAGATCTGATTAAAAAAAGATAAATTCAAAACGGATAAGCCTTCTTATAACAGGCAATATTTGTAAAAGAAAAAAAAATTGAAATGTATGGTATGAGTATTGTATTGTTTTGTAAGATGATAGTTTGATATTTACATTGAACATTTTCCTCCTCTTACACTCCAGTTCACTTACACAAATGTATGTATGTGTGTGAGTGAGAACTGGTATACGGCACAAGTGTCACTTGACTAGTTTTTTTATATACATGAACATGAACTATGACATGACTGACTCTGGATTCTCAGGGTAATAACAATGTAAACAATTTACTCTGTACTCTGCAGATCAATGCCTCTGAAATACAAACCTAGCATCAAAATGCGTTTTGAATGCATCTAAAGGGGCAGCAACATTTTGTGTAGTTTTAGAAGAATGTGTATTTACATTGATATTCAACAGAAAATGAAAATTGTGAAATTGTGTTAGATATTATAAATATACTTTTGACAAATAATGAAAGCTTACTTGTTCTTAAGACGAAACAACAAATAAAGCCTGTTGGACTACAGTGAATATGATTTTATTGCAACACTTTTTATAAACATACATATAAACATTTACATATTAAATTGGATTTGTTTATGATAATACCATGAATATGTTTGTCTATGTAAACATTTGTATTATTAAATATATGCAAAATGTCACAGAATACAATAAACACTTTTCTTTTTCAATTTTAGTTTTATGTTCTCATTCCTTAAACTAAATAGGCCTTTTGTGTTCAACTGATGTGATAGTCTTTTTCTAAGATATGAATTGATAGTGCAGCAAATCGCAGACCTTTTAAGGCAGATTAGTTAGGCCAATACTTTAACACTTTCCAAATAACTTGAACAAGTAACTTTAAAATTAAAAAATAAAAATTATTATGCTTATTCTTAGTTTTCAGTAAAGTTGTTGCAAAGTTTAATGGCAAGTGTTTCATTATCTTTTTTTTTTATTTTACACATGGGAATAGGTAGAAGAGCTTCATGTGCACCCTTCATCAGGATACCTAGGAGATATGTTGAGGCTACACCATGAAGCTTTAGAAATTATTAAATTACCTGAAAACCAGTGCATGTTGTGCACAATGGTGGCAGTGTGATTTTTGTGTGTGTGTGTGTGTAATTGAGGGAAGTTAGTCCATGTGGGATTGATACATCACAGATTAGTATAAAAATAACCTATTTGGACACATTCCATCATCAAAATGTGTGTAAACAATTTTTGTTGTTAACAGGAGTGAAATATGTCTCCCAAGTTAATTGTTGTGGTTTTGATATTGGTTAAACACTGTACCCCAATTTATTTAGTGTGTGGTGAGCAGATTTACAGGTGCTCACATTAACATTAAGTGTTTGACTCATTAAATAGTTTTAATTAGCTAATGAAACATATTTCTGCAACATACTGTATGCTCATATGATATTTGAATTATAACTCGATAATCAGTAGAGATAATTAAGGGTTTTAAGGGGTCGATATAAAACCACAAAATATTGTATATTAGTCTGAAATGGTGAAAAGCTACTCCATTAGTGTGATGTGGTGTCTTTAGTCTATCAGGAAACAAGCATCAAATAAAGGATCTTGGTTTAAATACATTTGATAGCAATTGATCTAGGCTATACATTTTCTTTTCTTGGATTAAACTTTAAAGTTTATTTTGACTGAGATGACATCGTTATTGTATTCGTCCATTTACAAAAATTAGGTGGAGAGAGAAAGGAAATGGAACAGCTGAGCACTTTTGTCCCAGTGCGCTTGCCCTAGTTTGATGATCGCCTGCACTTTGCTTCGTCTCCAGGAAGACACCTTATTTCTTTGCAGTCTTCTTGTTTCACTCAAATTCAGATTATTTCGCTGCCTTGCAACGCAACTATTTTCCTGTCACTGCTCGCACGTAATTTGTTTGGAGGGAAATGCTAAGAAATACCTCCTCCGACCCCGAATTTCTTGATAGCTAACTGCTAACTAATCCAGCTGTCTATGACACGAGCCTGTGAAAAACGGTTCAACATCCACAAAATGAACAAAACTGTGAGTGGCTATTAATTCTTAATTAGCTATTTGCTGCTCTCTGTGAAACGTACAACGTACTCTGCTGTTGAATATTTACACCATACGAAGCACAAGGTGTACCTCCAGACCTGGCAGTGCGTCTCTGATGAGGGTAATGGGGCTGCTGTCAAACTTCACTGTAGCTGTGCTCCTCCTCGCCTCTACTTTGACAGTATGTTTGTACATCGATCACTTGTCAAAGCATGAAAACAGACTTGTTAGATCAGTCTCTGCTAAGCAACACAAAACCCCAGCACTTCAAAGTCTTGTTAATAATAATCCAGCAAAACCACAGAACAATTCAGTGGAGACCAGAGCAGGCCACCCAGAAAGGTCCCACGAGACTGACATTTCCAGTAACAGTAAATGCATCATGGCCCCACAGAGTCGGTTTGACTGTGGCAGGGACAGGGCTCTCAGCCAGTCAGAGTGTGAAGAGAGGGGATGCTGCTACGTCCCTCTGCCTGACTTTGCAGGACCACCTTGGTGCTTCTACCCCAATTCGTACCCTGGTTACAAAATGGGTCCCTTCACACCTACTACGCGAGGCCAGGCTGCCACCCTGACTCGTGCCACTCCTTCCTATCTCCCCAGAGATATCTCTACACTACACATAGAAGTCATAGAAGAGACTGCAGGCTGCTTACACCTCACTGTGAGTACGCAATACTCAATGTTTTCCCTCTGCAACCATTTAATAGTTGTTTATTTTTGATCGGTTTACTTTGATTCAAAATTCTGAAAAAAAGAAGACACATTTCATCAGTATTATGTAGTTAATGTCTTTGTCAGTTATTTTATAATTTTGTTGTAGATAATTAGATATGAATATTTTATTGTGAAAGTTTCTCAATGTGATTTTTGGTATTTTCTGCCTCTTTATGTTGTATTTTTTGAAAATATATACCTGATTTATAAATCTGATTTATAGGAATTTGTGGTGTGTTTGAAGCCCATGTGGGCTGAGCATAGTTGTGTAACTGACTCAATAATAAATAACTTCGTTAATTAGTTCTCATGTATGAATCTGTAAACAGATATGTGTTTTCTCTCAAGTTAAAGGACCCATTATCTCAGCGGTATGAAGTTGAGCTCCCAGCTGGTGTTCATCAGAGCAGAACTGATACCCAAGATGCTTTCTACACCACAGAATACCTGTCTGACCCGTTTGGCTTCATAGTGCGGCGAAAATCCAATGGCAGGGTGATGTTAGTGGCTTTGTTCAGTTGAAAATCAGTGTACATTATATAGATGACATCATAGTAACGTCTGTAAAGCCTTACCTGCTACGTCCATTATGATCAGCGACTTATTGATACTCAGTCAGCTCGTGCCTGCTCCCACTGTTCAGTTAATACAGTTAACCCATTCATTTGTTTTTTGTATTTATTCATGTGTATATTTATTCATTTATTTATATGCAGTATATTTTTGCAATGTATATATACTCATAATATAATGTAGTCCAACACAACAGTCATAAATTCTGCCTTTACAAAGGTAGATAATATTCAGTTTGATTTACAATGTCAAGGAGATATTTATCCAACTAAATGTTTATTTTTTTAGGTTGTCTCATAATTAAAGCTTCTCTGAAAGGCTATAAGAAGCTTCATAAAGGAAGAATATTATCTCTTATGATATCTTATAAGTCTGTGTAAAAATGACAGATTTGCTTAATCATGATTCTCATGTGCATGTTTGTTCCCTGTGTCCTGCCTGTCCAGTATGAATACCACTGTCGCTCCTCTGCTGTTTGCTGACCAGTACCTGCAGCTGTCCACCACACTGGCCTCTTCCTTTGTGTCTGGCCTTGGTGAGCATTACACGTCCCTCCTCCTGGACCTTAACTGGACAACACTGACACTCTGGAACAGAGACATGGCGCCTCATGTGAGTATGTCCAGAAGTAAGGGACCCCTCAAGGGGTCACAGGAAAAATCTGAAGGGTCAAGATATAATTAAGTAGATATGAAACAGGAAACATATTCCTCCAGCACACATTGTTTTAACGAATCTTTTTCTAATATCTGTGCGTGGATAGTTTAACCGCTTCTAGTTACAAAAACCTGAATGAAACAAAACTTAAAATCAGAGCAGAAATATCAAACTCAAAGACATATAATCTTTGACAAGGGGTTGCAAGCTGTCATTGCATCGCTCTAAAGGGCCAAAAGCCTTGCTCTCTGGAACATGTCAATGATGGTCATTATGCAAAACAAAACCATCCCCTCCTTTTAATTTATAGCATGAAGCTGCCGCCTGCAGAACAATCCTTATTAAGCGGGAAATGTTGACACTTTCTCTACAGGCTGATGCTAACCTCTATGGCTCCCACCCATTCTACATAGTACAGGAGGAGGATGGCTTGGCACATGGAGTTTTCCTTCTCAACAGCAATGCAATCGGTACCGAGCTATCTCTTCCAATAAAACACACACGACAGGCCACTGCCATTTCTTTTGCCTTCACCTTCTATGCAGAATTATTGTTTGTAGCATATGAGAATGTTATTGCTAAATATCTTTCCAAATGTCTCTGTAGAGGTGATGTTGCAGCCGACCCCCGCTCTCACCTGGGTGGCTATCGGTGGAATCCTGGACCTGTACGTTTTCTTAGGTCCTGACCCTCAAAGTGTTACACGACAGTACCTCCAGGTCATTGGTATGTCTCTTCAGTGTTGATGCTCAGTAACACATCTCCAGGTAGCGGGAGCAGTATACAGTATATACATGCCAGCAAGTGAAATGTGTAGTTTTTAGAAGGAATGTCTGTTAAAGCATCTCATTGTGTGTGCTGTATATTTGAAGCATGTGTTTATGTGTTTCCCCGTTGTCATTTATCTGTCCCCAGGCTATCCTATGATGCCTCCCTATTGGTCACTGGGCTTTCATCTGTGTCGCTGGGGTTACACAACCTCGAATACAACCCGGCATGTGGCACAACGCATGCACAATGCAAAATTTCCCCTGGTAAATGAAGTACTCACAAAGCTCCTAAACAGAAGTTATAATTTGAGATCATAGGATATTTTTCCTATATATGTGCATTTTTAATGGTCACATTTTACCATAATCAGAAAGGTTTTTGTGAATTTACACTTAGGAAAAATGATCATAAGCACTGGACAATGCCGACTTCCAATTAGACTCCTCTTTAAATCACTTTGTTTTATGAGATCATTTTGTGTTTTTCATCACCAGGATGTGCAGTGGAATGATCTGGACTATGCAAATAAGCGCAGGGTATTCACCTTTGACCCCTGGCGATTCGGGGACCTGCCAGATCTGGTGGAGGAGTTTCATAAGTCAGGCATGAAGTACATCCTTATCCTGGTGTGACATCTTTCAGTTTAAAAGACCTCAAAATTAGTATTGGTAGTATTGTGTGTTCTCCAGATGAGCAGAAGTAATCATTGCCAATGTTTTTCCAGTAGATGGCAGCAAAACTTTCCTAAATTGTGACTAAGTCATATTCTCCTGGTTTCAAAGGACCCAGGGATTAGCAGCACCAGCCCCCCTGGAACTTACTCGCCCTTTGATGATGGACTGAAACGAGACGTCTTCATTAAAAATGCTACAGGACACATCCTGATAGGGCAGGTAAGACTTTTTTCTTGGGATGTATTCTTTTTTGTCCCATTGTGAGTTGTGTGTGTCATGCATATTCCCATACTGTCTGTGTAGGTTTGGCCCGGCCCAACAGCCTTCCCCGACTTCACCAATCCAGAGACCAGACGCTGGTGGGAGGACTGCATCAGAGATTTTCATTCTAAAGTTCCTGTGGATGGTCTGTGGATTGTGAGTATCTACACACAAAGAGAGCACAGGTTATTTAGCCTCGTTTGATTTGATGTCTTAATGATGCTGTCATTAAGACGGCAAGTATGTCAGGTTTCCAGTTCTGAAACATGTCCGTGGTTTTGAGGTTGTGTTTTTTTTTGCTGGCATCTTAAAACCACATAAAGAATAATTTATCCTCTGTTGTTTTCTCCCTTGCTCCACCAAGGATATGAATGAACCAGCAAGTTTTGTGCAGGGCTCAGTGGAGGGCTGTCCTGACAGTGATCTTGAGAAACCGCCTTACACACCCAGTAAGTGTACTTCACATCGGTGTCGCATGTTATCAGAGTCTGAAGGCATAAAAACAATATTGGTGTTACATTTATAGTCAGTTCATAAATTAAAGTATGCAAATGGATATTGTACAAGATACGATGTAAACTACTATAAATACACAACTAATCTGTTCATGGCTACATTATGTTGCATTAAGTAGAAGCTTGTGTGTCTCTCTTACAAACAGGGGTGGTTGGAGGCCAGCTGAACTCAGGAACTCTTTGTATGTCGGCTCAGCAGAAACTGTCCACTCACTACAACCTGCACAACATGTATGGACTGACAGAAGCGTATGCCACACACAGGTTAGACCATGCAGCGATCAGATTTGCAGGAACTGGTTTAGTTCACTGTGAGTAACAGAATAAAATTAAGCAAGAAGTGGCCATTTTATGCAAGATGTCAGCTTCATGGGATAGTGATAATCAGACAACATTGTAACAAAAAACAAAGTCTGATCTTTTGACATCAGTTGATGTCATAAATGTTTTTTACAACCTTGTCATATAGCTCTAGCTTCAGCTATCTTAGCTCAAAAGTAGGTCAAAAGTGTGTCACATGAACAGCTCTTGTGTGGTTACAAGTATGTGATTATTTTAATATTCCAAAAATAGACTTTCTCAAGCAATTTTGAAGTTATTAAAGTAATCGTAATACATTTTATGTATATAGAGCTTTAAAAGGTACTCAAATTATTTGTTGTTATTCTTTGGCTTTTGTTAATTGTACTGTATGTATACTGCATTCATCCTGGGGTTGGTCGGCATCCTTAGCGCTCTTATGAAGGTGCGAGGGAAAAGACCCTTCGTCCTGTCTCGTTCCTCCTACCCTGGCATCGGACGATTCTCTGGAGTGTGGACAGGAGACGTCAGGAGCACCTGGGAGCAGCTACGATACTCCATCCCCGGTACGACATATACTCTGTGAAAGGCCATGATACTAAGTTGTTGATATTTGAATGCATGTGATTCTGTACGTGATAGAATAAAATTTTAACCAAACCATGAGAAAGTTAAAAAAAAAATCTTTTATTGAAGTGACCAGATTTTGACTGACCTTTTGCACCCTTCACCCCCCCAGCGGTACTGCAGTTCAGCCTGTTCGGGGTGCCCCTTGTGGGGGCGGACATCTGTGGCTTTGGAGGCAACACCACCGAGGAGTTATGTGTGCGGTGGATGCAGCTCGGGGCCTTCTACCCATTTATGAGAAACCACAATGACAAGCCGAATGCTGTGAGACACTGTGTTTTTTTTGTTAGGGCGTAGGTGGTCTACTCTACCCTGTATGGTTTTTCCATTGCGTCTGGAGCAGTCCATCTGTTTCATGTATTACAAATAGAGGTAACTCTATATCTTCTCATTGTCTGTGTGTTCCTATGTGTCCCGCAGCCTCAGGAGCCCTATATCTTTGGGCAGAAGGCCCAGGCAGCCATGCGGAGTGCACTGAACCTTCGTTACTCCCTTCTCCCATTTCTCTACACACTTTTCCATCATGCACACACTTCGGCTGACACTGTGGCCAGGCCTCTCTTCATGGAGTATGTATCCTGTCCTCTGCATCATTTATCGTCCCACATAAATGAAATGATTAAGACCACATGGTACACTTTCCACAAAATCATATTTTTTCTGCTCCCTATACATTCCTCTTAGGTTTCCCACTGACCCTAACTCTCAGACAATAGACCGACAGTTCCTGTGGGGGAGTTCACTTCTTATTAGCCCAGTCTTAGAGCAAGGAGCAGTAGAGCTGGCTGCTTACCTGCCCCCTGGCACTTGGTACAGCCTGCATGACGTGAGTCACTGAATCCTATCCAGCTTTTTGTCTCTCACAATACCACCTCTAAGGCTTAGTCCATTTGTGTTTGTCTACTATTAAAGGCCAACATGTTTGAGGTGTTCTGTGGTAACACACAACTGAAGTGTTCAGCTGTTTCCCTTTGGGGTCTGTGTTTTGCTTTCTAGGGTCAGCCTTTCTACAGTAAGGGTCAGTACTTGCTCCTGCCAGCCCCTCTGGACACCATCAACGTCCACGTGCGAGAGGGACACATTATACCCCGGCAGGTGGGTGTCCACTCAGGAAAAAACTGTCAATATGCAACTCATTCTGCTCAGCTTAGTACTTTATGAACAATGTTTGGTTTAGTTGGTGACAAAATGTGTTTGAACAATTATTAATAAAATATTGAGGATAGAAGATCCAACAATACATAATTGAGATAGCTTGAACAATTTCTACTACTGTTTAGCTGAATCATGTTTGAGGCCGGTGTAAAATAAACAAGCAGTGCACAGCAGTGACTCTAACTTTTCATTTAAATATTAGTCAGTTCACATTGTTAGGCTTTGTTTGAAAATTGATACAGTTCCTTGGCAGAAGATTAAAATTTAGTATCAGGTTGCATCAGGTTGTGTTGCACTATCTTGACATCCTGCTTGACATCTTAAAAGCTTAAAACTGGCTGAAACTCAGGAGAGTGCGTTTTGTATCGTTTCATGGTGTTTTCTTTGATCTGCTTTTTCTTGTGAAGGAGCCCGCTTTGACAACCACAGCCTCACGCAGAAACCCTTTCTTCTTGACGGTGGCATTGTCAGCAGGTGGCTGGGCCCAGGGCCACTTGTTCTGGGATGACGGAGACAGTCTTGACACCTTTGAAATGGGAAATTACTGTTACATTATCTTCATTGCTGGACAGGTAGGGTAAGAGACTGGTGATATTTGCATTGGAAAAGCTGATGAGGCAGTGTTTTGCATTGAACGCACCGGCTTCTTGAAGTCTCTTAATCTCAGTTATGTTTAAATGCTTAAAAACTTTCTACTCTACCTTCTACTTCAGTCTCAGGTGGTGAGTGATCCTCTCAGGCTGAATGGGGCCCTGGACGGTCTGGTGCTGGGAGGACTGCAAGTGTTCGGGGTGCCGTCGCCGCCTCTATATGTATTAGCCAATGGAGACAAAGTCAGGGATTTCACGTACCGCACTGACACCAAGGTGAGGTCTGTGTTACTCAGCACTATTTTCTATTTTCTTTGGTGTTAGATAATAATGCCATTCTGCAGGTAAGTGTCTGTTATTTTCCTCCTGTGTATGTATTTATTTGCCATGTTTGTCCTACTTTTTTACTCGTTATGTCTACTGTTTCCACCTCTAAAATATGAGGTCTTTTTGCCAAAAATGAAACCATTCTGTCAGTCGAAACTGTTTGTGTCTTTCTCTTCCCACAGGTTTTGACGGTGACCAGCCTGGCCTTGCCCATGTCAGAGGTGTTTACAGTGCAGTGGGCTTTCTGATGCATTGAACTTTGATATCCCAGAAGCCCTTGCATTTTTCACTGCTGCCAAAAACATCAGCTGATTTCCTTGAGCTGTCCCAACAATCCCTCGAGATGCTCCTCACACTTGCTGTGCCCTTTATGTCCAAATTGGAAAGTAGTACCTAATAATGAGCAGGTTTTTATAAATGGGATGTAAGGGAGCCATCATCTTGATGTATCAGGTTTTCTTGCTAATTTTTGCTGCTAACTGCTACACTGAATCAAAACACCTGTTTATATTTCTTTGTATTTTTTAAATGTGCTTATATATATTTGTTACTGAAGAGCATTCTAAATCATTTTAAATAAAAATTTGTGAGAAGATGCATTTGTCTGCTGCACATTACGTTTAATTTGCTTATTGAGACTCCTGAGAAGTTGCATATAATGTTTCATGCTATCTTCATTTACTTTTATCTAAAATGAGGTTTTATCATTCAAACTTATGCTTTTTATCAGCATAATAGTTTACAACATTAAGGTGTTACGAGGCAACAAACTCATAGCTCCACTTGGTAATCGGGATACAGCTGCTATATGAGCTTCAGTTATATCATATGGCTTTTAGTGGGTGAACTAATAAACTTTTGCTTTTTCCTGTACCACCGTCATTGTACAGTATAATGAATACATACATGAATGATATCCACAAATTTACAACGAATGTAAAATTCTAACTCAAAACGCTGGATTTAAAACTATGTATAGGTTATAGGCAGTAAATTGCGTGTTATTTTTGCTGTGTGACGAAATGGACCAACTGCTTCAAGCTTTTGCCAGTGACCTTTAAAACGTCACTTATGACGTAAAAGGGTAAAACCGTTAAGGTAGGCTGGGTCGGATGATGACTTTGAATATTGTAAAATATATTTGTCTATATTTTAAAGTGCAGTCGCGCCCTGATGATCCTCCGCGTTTTCAGAAATCTAACATTCCCGGTTTGTATGTCAGTTTGACATAAAAAGCACTTGACATTCCGGAAGCAGCGAAATTTGGGGGGATTGGTCTGGGGCTGTTACATCAAGTTAGACACGCACGACGCGTAATTATAGGAAAGAAGATAAGTTTCGAGTACAAATTAAAGCGCCAGCACCGTATCCTTCAACATTGAGGTTTTACTTTGAAAGTTGCAACCGGAAGTGTAGTTTATTGCCTTGGAAATAGCAGCAGGCAAACGTGTGGTGTCACTGTCGGAAAACACAGGGATACAAACAAGACTTACAAGCTCGTAACAGCTGAGCTAAATCCGAGAAAAAGGCGGTGAAACGACGCCGGTACATGCTGCTCGGTCCTCGGCTGCCCGCTGAGATGGATGTCCGACAGGGCCTGTAGACTTCTGCTGCAGGACTGAAGGTGAGCCGCTTGGCCCCCGCTTCTCTCTACACGCTGCTTGCTATTCATTCATTTCTGCTGCTGGAACAGGTGTATGCCAACAGCCAAGAAGGACACATTCCCCCGGTACGTGCGAATGATGTGACATTGTTGTCTTTTGTAGCGCGCTGCCACTGTCGGACACAACAAACTTTAAAGTTGCCTGTAAATGTAGACGCCGTGAAATGTAACCAGCAAAAGGATTTCGGCCATGGTCTCGGAAGCTAAACTAAAATATTTATGCCCTAGATGGTAAAGATAGAGTCCCTGCTCCGGCAGAAACACACGCACAAACCCGTATATTAGCATGTGGAAATAGTGCTGTGGTGGCAAAAGCCATGTCCCATCCTCCCCTCTCCTCCTGTCAGGCGGATGCTGCCTGTCAGATGAGTGTGAGAGCCGATGGAGCCCCCGACATTGTGGCACGCCTCTGCTACACTGTCTGCACTGTTACTGTACTGACATATAGTAACAGTGCAGTACTGACCGTTACTATACTGATTTCCAGGACTGGGGAAATACCTTTTTTTATTGAAGGTGGATAAGAGTTTAGCCATGGAGGCGAAGGGGCTTTCACAAACGCCAAAATTCACATGAACACACACACACACACACACACACACACACACACACACACACACACACACACACACACACACACACACACACA
>JAPMOB010235321.1:0-14999 GCA_029875015.1 Lepomis gibbosus | reverse complement strand
TGTATAATCAATTCCAAATCACAAAAAGTCCTGAAAACACAATTTTATGTTATATTGTGACAGACTGAAAGAGAGAGAGAGATTACATGTCCTTACAGCCTCATCCCCACAATCATCTCTTCTCTGCTGGTTTCTCTGCCCCATGAAAGCTAGCCTCCGAGCCCGGAGGCGTCCGTCATGGTTGATATCTGCGGCTGGTTCAAAGTCTGCAAGGGAAGCCTAGGACAGCTGTACAGTCAGCAGGACTGACAAGGTCTGACTCTTCAGACTGGCCCACCTGTCACTTTTGACCAGCTCCATGGTGCTGAATCCCTTCTCACATCAGCTGTTACAGCAGTAATACAAAGGATGAGGATGAGCCAACACTGTGTTGTAACCGTCTTCACCCATTTTGTCACAATGCTTCTGATATGACCAACAGGTATTTCATGGTCCTTTATAGTTTCACTGCCGTATATCCTCAGTGCAGTCCATGTTTTTTGAGCTGGATCATTTACAAGCTATTCATGACCTCCACTTACACCTGTTATATGTCGCCTCACCGTAGCCTGTGCATCTCATCAGACTCTTCTTGTTGAGGTTGTTGGCCACTGTCAAGGCAATAAGCCTAACACAAATGGACCAATACAATGAGCAAACAGTGTCTGCAGGTAGTGCTCATGGGAGTTATAAGGTCATAGTGTCACATTGCAATGAGTTTATTATTTCAGATGCCATTGAAAACTATTATAAAATACATAAATATAGAATGCCACCTGCCAAAGGGGCACATAGGAGTTACTGTGTTAGACTCCAGTGCCAAATTCAAGTGCTCAAGCCTTGTATGTAATCCCCCCCCCCCTCCCTCCCCTCCCATGCCAGACACACGCATTCCCCCTTACATTTACTGAGTAAGGTGGTGCCACAGAGAAGCTAGGCATATGCTGTGCACTGTGTGGCACAGCAGAATGCTGTTTTTCCACCCAAGACCCCATATCTGACTCATTTAGACACATGTACCAGTGAGTCTGTTCCCTCATCTGCTGCTACTTCAGAGTCCATTAAGAGACACAGGCTGCTCATGCTGAACATTTATTTTGAGCTATTTTTTATAAAAAAAATTCTTTTTCATCATTTTTGGCCGTTTTTTCTCTATAACGTAGCTGTTAGCGGCAGTTGCCATTGGAAACCAATGGAACCAGTGTACATTGAGGTAATGTTTGCTGATGGATAAAGGATGAGTAGAGAGGGTGGTGTGTGTGTTTGTGGATATGTGGTTTGATGTTACCGGCCTCATGAAAGTCTGAATCTTCTATTTTGTATTTTAACAGAATGAAGACAAGAGACAATCAAATATAATCAGCCAAATATAATCTATTGATTGATGGATGGGTTATTAGAAAATGAAAAAATCTGGCTCTTCTGTTGCACTCATTGAGGATGATACAATCCCACAGACAATTGGGCAAGAAGTTAAAAAAAAAGCTAAAACTGCTGATACAAAGAAAATGTGACATTTACAAAGCACAATTCTTGCCCTCTGCTTCATTACAGAGTCATATTTTGCATGCATGGCCAGCTGTATGTGATATGAATCCATGATGAAGTGTACGGGTGTCAGCCTCTTCTTGCATTCAGATAAACCAGCATGGCTTAAAATAAAATCAGCACCCATGCTTTCTGTCTCCTAGAGGGGATGAAAAAGCAGAGGAAAAAAAACTGAATTCTAATCAGATGCAATTGGAGAACAGAAGTGGTAATTAGCAACAAAGGCAGCGGACTGAATGCAAGCAGCAGCAAGACACGCACGCACACAAATATGCACAGAGTTCAGCATGAGCTTACTTATTAACGCTACGTACAATTTGCACATTTTATAGCTGGTCTGCCAAGGATAAGCATTGTAGTTTAATATATGAGGAATACTATTTCACCAGCATGCCTCTACTTTCTACAGTTGCCTGTTGTCATTTGTTGCTCCAAATACAGCTCTGAAAGAATAAGAATTTAATATTTTCACACAGGCCACAACAAACTGAAGCTCAATATGGTGTCTGTGCAGTGCTGGGGGCTGAAATTGCTCATTTTATGGCAATCAGAAAGATGCCATACAGGCAGTGTGAAACATTTTCACATCTGGATTGTTAATGATTTCATAAAAGTGCAATTACAAGCTGACCATTAACAAATGTGATGTGTCGTGCGATGTCTCTCCACAAGCTTCTCATTTATTTCCAGGGGCATATTAGTGGACCACTGGGGCATAAAAGTCACGAGGATTATAGCCAAATCAAAACAGGCTAAACTGACCTGAGCCGGTCTGTCCAGGACAGAGGGAAGAACTCAGGTGGACATCGGAGCATCTGTAGATCAAAGGACACAGACTCAGTCCCAGCCTGGGGGGGACAGGGACACCAGTGTCCTGTCGTCTGCTCTCACCAGGTGGGGAGAACAGGGAGCATCTGGTCCGGGGACTGAGGAGTAGTCTCACTTGTCTGGTTCTGGTCATTGATATGGAAAGCCTTTGTATTCAGAGCTGCTGTGATCAAACAACTCTCTGCTCGTTCTGGGTTGGTTCACATTGATTATAGAAATTGCTTACAGATCAACCACCTTCATTAAGAATGAATTACAGGTTTGTGTTGTTTATCTAACAATATTTATATTATTAATTAAGTATCATACAGCATTGATAGGTATAAACATTCCTCATGAGTAATGAGTAATATGCTGTTAATATTTTAAGAGATCTGTATTCTCATCACAAATTAAAAGTGTCATGAGTGGCAGCACGGTGGCTCAGTGGTAAGCACTGTCGGCTCACAGCAGGAGCTTCCTGGGTTCGAATGCCAGCTGTGGAGTTTGCTTGTTCTCCCCATGTGTGCACTTCTGTCAGTGCTGCCCAATACTTCTATTGGGGGGATGGGTTAAATGCAGAGATGTTGTACTGTGTATGTAACAATAAAACATGGCTTGATTTGATTGATATTATCCATTGATTTGATGAATTGATATCCGTTGTAAAGTTTAGTATATTAAACTGGGTAAGTTAGGAAGTTAATACTATTACAAAGTTGTGTAATACAAAGTTTGTGGATTGGTATGCAACTTAAAATATGGGCCGGTTACTGGTTATTTTTTTGTTAAATTGATATATCAAAGGAAATGTCACTGAAGCTGTCACTGTAGAGTGTTACTCTTCTCTGTAAGGCTCTAAATTCTCTTACAGAGCTGCTTCGTACAGCTTGAACATGAAAACACATGATTATGAATAAGGCACAGTTTTGGTTTTCAACTGATTACATTATAAAGAGAAAAGAAAAAAATCCTAAGGTCTTGCAGGTGTAAATACTTTCAGCATATGTAAAGAATGTTTTTAATTTATTTCATTCATCTTTCATTCATACTCATCAGAAAATATTTGTTGTTTTAGCGGCACAAAATTACAACTCACGTTTACATTTATTTTACGTTTACTTGACAAAGACGATTACATATTATAAATAGCCATAAAGTTGTCTTCTGGTGGGTTAGGTGGAAGGATAGCAACTTAGCCGCCTTTGACCTAGAAGACCAGTCTTTGGTTCCCGTGTGAAACAAGACTGATTTGTTAGCTAACTATATTAGTCTTAAAGATGAAGTGTTATGCTTGTTTTCAGGTTCAAAAGTTGTACCAGAACGGGTTTACATGGTTTACTTTTCAAAAAACACCATATTTTTTTCATACTGCACATTGCTGCAGCTCCTCCTTTCAGCCTGTGTTGAAGGCTTCATTTTAGCTATAGAGTGATACATCTTGTTTTTAAATGTTCTTTGTTAGGAGTTGCACATGCGCAGTTCCTAGTTAAGGACTACTAGCCAATCAGAAGCAGAGCAGGACGGGTCAGCGAAAAGCCAGTAAACAGCTTCGATTCAGCTGTAGGCTACATGTTGCTGACCAGTTTATCAACATGGACTGGAGCAAGAGTTTCAGAGTGGTATGGTTTTAACCTGTAACAAATGTATCTTTCATCCATAAAGTTTTAACTGAGCTCTGTCTCTACATCCCAGTAACAACTTTATTTTCCATTGACTGTCTGGAGGGTAGCTAGTGTTTGGATGGGAGAGTAGAGGCTTGTGCTGCAGCACAGTGTTTTTCCAACAGTGTTGTTGAGGGCATGTCGGACTAGCCGGTTGGCGAGCGCTATATGAGGAGCATTTAGGTTTCATCCCTGTGTCGTCCCACTGATGAAAGGGAAACGGCTGGACTACAAACAGGCTATTTTCAGTTTTGGGAGGCATGGACGAATCGGTAGGGGAGCAATTTCGCTATATTAGGATACGCTCAGATGAGTCATATTTGGAGGTTGGTTAAAACTACCTATGTTGTCAATTAGGTTGGAGGACTTGTTATGGTGAACACAGTGGAGCATTTAGCTGCTAGAGTGAGTTAGCTAATTTCCTCAGAAGCTGGTAGAGACCAAAACAGAACTAAAAGAACAGTAAATATTGGATTTCCAGCTTTCCAAAAACAGATGCTAACATTGCTCTATGTGTAAATAGCCAACTGTTTGCTAACACTTACGCCATATCAATATTGTTATTTGATAATGTATCAATAATGAATTTTAGCTTGTTTTGCTGCCCCCAAGTGGCCAACATGATCAATCATTGCAGCTTTAAATGCAATATTGAGTTTAACTCAAATAGGAATGATTTGTTTGGCTATCAAATGAACTCTTGTTATTGTCTTGTTCACTGATTATGAAAGCATTAGTCATCCACTTCACCCACCAGGAAACAAAAAAAACAACAACATTGCCTTTAGGCTACTCCCGAAACCTAGTTGTGACTTTCATATGACATATGACATAACTGTAAAAATGTGGTCATCACTGAGAAGCTTGTGTTCTCAGTCAAGAGTAGGAGGATGTCCCATGAGCTATAAGTAGCTTGATAACCACAGCACCATATGCTGAGATTACATCTCCAGCGAGCTGGCATCACACTCTTAAGGATTGGGGAGCTCTATAAATTGCGAACTCCAGTTCTTCCTGCCATAACAGAAAGGCGCTGCTATTAATTTATACAGCTCTGTGGAGGAACATTTTACCTTTGTCCTCCAAACCTGTTAACAGCTCCACAAGAACATCAGTAAGATTCACAATCCATAGCTATTAAAAGCTGAGCTAAACTAGCTAAGTGCTTCATACTGTTCATTCAAGTATAATTTCTACCTTTACAGGAATCATCATGTATACTTTAATTTTTTTTCTACTTGTTATTAACTCAAAACAAGCTAATCTGATCATCTTCCAGCCATTCCTCCAAGCGCCACGAAACGCTTACACAAATCCTCATACACCATTGTTCACCGGTGGCATAACTCACTGTGTCAATTATATTTCTATAATTTCGGTGACTTGGCAGCACCGACTTAGCAGAAACTGCTGTCCCCTCATTTTGCAGAGGATTGATTCCTTGCCGTCTAAAAATTGTGAAACATGATTGTGTCTGTGGGTGTGATTGTGTCAGATAAAGCGTACACACGCACATGCCCTTAGCAATAGAGATTGATGATAAGCTTCTAAGATGAATCTGTTTTTGAATCATTAGCTCATTTGGCCTTGCATCCAATAAATGATCCATTAGCACCACAAAAAGTCAAGTATATACACTGATCAGGATCAGTCTGTCACTCACGCAGATAGTATCGAACAATGAGTATTGAGTATTGACTGATGCTGCTGTTCCATGTCGCCTGAACTAACCGCATGCCGGGAAGGTCATAACCGGTCAACACCAGAATGTCTCTTATGAAGTGACAGGCTCAAACAGCACTTGATAAGCACTTGCTGTTGAGTCTACATGGAGTCAATAGAGCAGCGGGTGAATCTCAGAGGTGTTGTTTTCTCTCAGATTAAAACATTTGCACTGTGGTGACAGACAGACCTATTTCAAGCCGTCCTCAAACACAGCACTGACAGGCCTTCTGTCCGCTGGGTTTGTTCAGTCTGCACGGACCTCTGCAGCCTCTTAAGACTGAACAAATCTTGAATCGGCTCTCTAGGGGCCATTCAAACGAAAACAATAGCAGCAGTATAAATCTCCCTATATAGTCCTCGACTTTGATAGTGAGACCTGACAAGGCTTATTTAGCTAACTGTTGCTTCAGGGACTTTGCTGACATTGACCTCCTTAGTCAAACACAGGCGGTGTTTTCACGGCACAAATTGGTGCGACTGGCAGACTTTGGATCATCCATTTTCTCCATCAAAATAACCTCCTCCCAAAAAGGGGCTAGAACTCGTGCTCGCCTGCCAGATGGGGGACTTTTTTTATTTTTCAACAGGACACTGTTTGCTTTCTACATTAATCTGTTAGGCTCTTTGGTTCATTGGTAATGTATATCTTGCATCAGGGTGTATATCAAAGTGCACAGGACAAGCCTATGTGTGTTCCTGCCAGAGCCATGACAGAATGTGGAGCAACAGTCACCAAGTGAGTGATAGCTAAGGGAACATGGGAGGGAGAAAACATGCTTCTATATTTCTTACACCACGTTACAGTTGTTTTGTATTCATTATCCTTTTGCCCCTACTGCCAGTTGCTAGTTTATATTTCACTATTAAATATTAAATGTGCTCTGTTCAAAAATAATATTACAGCTAGCTTACATTTAGGTTTTTTAAGGACAAACGCACAAAGAAACATGCACACAGGACATTGCTTTAACTCGAAATGTCTCTTGAGCTTACATGCACCATTTGCTGCATTTCACAGCTTCCTGCAGATGCCTTCTGAATGCAACAGTTACCTTTCCCTATCTCAAAAAGCCCTAAGCCTCATAGATTTAATTACAGCCTGATTTTATTTCTTTTGGTGAGTTCTAGTTCAGAAAGTGTGAGGAGTCACCCTATTAGGCTACTATGACAACCAGCAACCCTGAGCTGTGATGTCACCAATCTTAGCTGCACCATAGCTGCATATTAAAGAGGGCTTTGAAGAATTTCAAACTTACATTCTCATCTTCTTCCTTGACTTTGTTAGCACATTGCTGCTTTTCTTGGCACATTATTGCTACCAACTGTGTCCATCAGTTAAATGGCGTAAAAAACGTGGTCTGTTCGTCATGTTGCCCTTGTGCACCGTGTGTACATGGGCAGATACAAAGAAAATGGGACCTCCTAAATACATAATTCCACAGTGCTACTACTGTCCAGAACCTCCACAGCATATAATTATTGCCTGACGTGCCATCAGGGTACCACGATATCCAATTTGGCAAGCACTGTATTGATACTGTATATGCTGTATCGTCTCTCATTGTTAGTTTTGTAAATATACTATATAATTAGTGTTACTGAATTAAACATCTGGTTTTGACTGTGCTATTTATTCATATGTTCTATTTCGATTATTTCTTTCTATTCAACCCCGTGGCTTATTGTGTCTTTTCATGTCCCCAATGAAGAACTGAACATAATGCATTGTTTACAGGAAGATCCTTAATCATGTCTGTGATAAAAACATACTTCCTGTGAAGGAAGTTTTGATCACATGATAACAAGGCAACATGTATGGATGAAGAAGAGACCCCGGTCTCTGTTCAAGGGTGGTCTTTGTCATTGGATGTGGATGCAATTGGCATTTGTCAAGGAAGGCAGTGACATGCAGCAAAAATCTCTGGAAAAAGCTAGTAAGGGAACCTGGAACGTCTCTGCCATTGTCCTGTGCACAAAGTGGACTCCTTTTTGACAAGTTTTCTAAATGAACCATACTCCCAACCAAAAATATTCATAAGATGTTTCATCTTTTAAAAATGTATTCTCTATTTTCAATTATCAGCTAGGCCCTCATCTCCTATGCATCAGCATGAACCTTTGATGAAATTATCTCACTGATGGAATATACAGAACACGAACTGGATCTGTCTTCCCTCCTGCCTTTTGAGAAGCAGCAAAGCACTCTTCCTTGTTTCTCTCCGACTCTCATGCAGAAGCGACTCCTTCAGCTTATACACCATTGTTCTTTCCACCTAATTAGATGCCTTTGATACAGTATGAACAGAGAGAGGGACCCAGTTGGTGGGGATCCTCTAATGCACCCTCCAGTGGCTCTCACATTGATCCCTTTCTCTGTGAAACTACCATGAAGACTGCACATTGGCTCAGCGTGGGCTATCATAAAAGACAACGGCTCACAAGTGGAAAACAAACTCGAAAAGAAATGGATTGTTTTATTTTACTGTAGGCCGCCAAGGCTGCCCAACACCTGACTGCTACACGGCTGGCATCCTAATGTAATGCTAATTGTAACCCAAACAGAACAGTGACATTTGTTGAGCAGTTAAACAGGAGCCGTCCTGGGGGGAGTTTACATTACACACAAGATTTATATGCTTACGATACATTTAACCCACAGCAGTGACATCTACAATTGTCCGAGACAGGGCTTGGGAGGTACATGAATTACAAGTTTGAATTCCCTAAGTCATTTGCAGCCCGTGAGGTAGTGAAGCTGACAGCGTTGTATTTGTTTTTCATCAGTGAGTGTTTGGCTTGGCAGCATGTCTCTACGTGCAGACCAGGGTGGGAGAGGCAGGCAGGGAGACATTGTGGATTTTGTTGTATGAGCCAGCAGGCTCCAGTGCTTCAGCACTGTGATTGGGCTGTGGCCATTGTAGCCTCTCTGGGGGAAAAGGTGCCAAGTGCTTGTCCATTATAACAGGTTCTGTACTCTCTCAAGACATCACCCCCTCCGCCCCTCAAACAGTACTCCTGCTTGAGTGCAGTGGGGATACAGCACGAGCAGAGAGTGCTGTTGACATTTTCTGAAATTGCCTGAAAGCATTTTTGCTCAGCAAGAGCTGGCAAAGGAACTCTTCAATTGTTGGATACCCTTAGATGAGCTGGAGACATATACAGGAAACACTTGACCCCTCAAGTATTTAAAGGACAAATTCCAGCCTTTTGGGAAATGTATACATTTTTTATTGAGAATAGATGAGATGATTGACACCAATGTCATGCATGTGTGCTAGGTACAGAGCTGGAACCAGGATGCAGTTAGCCTAGCTTAGCATAAAAAGTGGAAACATGGGGAAACAGCTTTCCTGGCTCTGTCCAAAGTTCAAAAATATGCCTACCAACAAGCTAAAGTTCACAAATCAAGACCTTGTATCCTATTTATTTCAAATTTGCTAACAAAAAATAAAAATAAATGTAAATTTATTTCTTGAACACTGTAGATGGTGCTAGAACTAGAAAAGTATTACCTAAACTGTTGAACAAAGTTCATCTGAATCCTGTTTTCAAGTCAAAAGGAATACTTTTTTGTATGTAAGTGAAGAGAAGATCTGCTTGGCGAAGCAGAAAAAAACACAATGCAACACAATTTCATTTGGAATTTATGAACTTTGTCACTTTATTCATCCCCACTGAGTCTTTACAAGGTATTAGATATCAAATGCACACAGATGGCTGAATATAACTGTTCTTTTAATTAGTACCAACAAATCATCAGCAGTAAGCACTACTGACAGTTTGCTTCACATTAAAAGATTGTGTTTATGATAATGTGAACCCACACACAAAGTCTAGTATTGTGAGCAATGATGAAGGAAGGATGGGTGAAGTACTCAGGTCATGTGACTTTTGCCAACATTCAAAAATGCACTTATCATTTGTATCAAAATCCAAAATGGCGGATTCCATGGACAAAGACACTGGCCAAGTGGTGGGTGTTGTTATTTTTTCATGTTTATTATATTTTGAGAAGATTTTGATTTAGAAAAAAAATTTTAAGGATGATCAAGGGAAAAATAATTAATTCGCAATTTTGATAATCGGGCACTGAATGTCTATATCCTTGAGGATACTTTGCCCAGATAAGGGTATAAAACAGGGAAGATTCACACTCACAGATATTCTTATTTTTTTAGGCCTATACTCTACAGATAATCAATAATATAAAGGTGTGAAATTACTTATTTAAACCTCAATATATATCATTGATTCATTCACTAGTGTGCTCATGTTTTCAGGGAATTTCTCTCAACAGGTTCTACAGTTCAAAAAAGACAGAGGTAAAGTCTGTAGATTTGCCACCTGATGGTTCATCACATTCAGAGAAAGGAACCAGTGAGGAAGACGAGGAAGATGAGTTGTATAGAAAGGGACAGTGTGAGGATGGCAACAGCAGCAATGACAATGGTAGCTCACAAACCAGAATAAACAAGAGAAGATGTTTAGGTAATGATTAGAGGAGTAGTGAGAATTGTTCTATGAAAGATCTAGACGAGCTCTTCACTCCAATAACATACTTTTCCAAATTCTTTGACGAGAACATCTTTGAGGTCATTACTCACCAGACCGATTTGTATTCATGTGAACTCATTGGATGCAGCATCAACACTAATTCCTCTGAAATCAAGGCATTAATTGGAATGAAGCTGGCCCTGGGTGTAGTCAAAATGCTGGCAATGGAAAACTGCTGGGCAACTGATGCAAGATATGACAAAGTACCAGATGTCATGTTACCAAGAGGTTCAAATGTTTATCCAAGATCGCCAGTGAAGATCACATGATGAAAACAAGGCCTGTACTCTAAGACCACATGAAGAACAAACGTATGGAAACTGAAGGCTCGTGCAGACTATACGACTTTCAGCGTCAGCAGAACGCTGTGCTTTTCAGACTCCCCGACACAAGACAGCAGGTCGTGTAAAGTGACACGGTATATGGATCGAAACTACACATGAAACAGGAGTTATTTATTATAAAGACAAAAATTGTAAAGACAGAGAATCTGTGTGAAAGAATGGATTAGCACACACAGGTAGGTCTATCCTACAGAGAGAGCTGGAGGTGAGTAAAAAGTGTTTTGTGGTACCTGCTCTGCCAGCTGCCTGTTCCTGGACTGGACGTGGATGTCGAGTTGGCCGACTCCTCCACATATTTGGCATGCTAGATATCTGGCTGGCGTCGGGGATGTGTCACTGGTGCCTCAGGGAGCTGTTTTGATGCTTCGTTGAGTAGTTCACAGATAACAACTGGCAAGCACCGATCGATTGCTGATTTACCCCCAATCACAGCCCGACAGTCGGCGAGCTCACGTGGTGTGAACTAGGCTTAAGAGTGAGAGTCAATTTTCAATTGATGAGATGATGGTTCTTTACAAAAGTAAAAAAGCTGGCTCTGAGGCAGTATACCAAATAATAATCCAAGAAATGGTTCAAGTTCTTTGTGTGAACTGCTGTGTCTGGCTTTGGGTATGACTTCATGGTTTACACAGGGAGGTCTACATTTCATTGTGCTACTCAAACTTCAAACAAAGTTTGTGTTAGGTGCAAACAATATTCTGCAGCTGTGCAGAACCATCAGAAACCCCTCCGACTTTGTCTACTTTCTTCACAATAAATTTGCTAAATTTGATAACTCATCTGAAAGATTCTTTGGGCCTCAGAAGTTTGAGTACCATTCAAATGAACCGCTTGGTTCATTGATGGTTTGTATATTAGAATTAGACCTCCTACAAAGAGCAAGAGGCAGCTTTGAATTTTTATGTAGACAATGGTGCAAAGCTTGCTGGGTCAGATGGGCAGGCAGCTTGGTAAGCTCCTGTGCTCCTGTTGGCCAAGTGAGATGCTACTGTAAAGAGACAAAGTAGCCCGCCTTCCCTAGAAAAACGACCATATAGGTTGTTTTAGCCACACAAAATTACGACTCATGTTTACCGAGCCAGGGGAACCTTATCATCTAAAAGTTGCTTTTGGACAGAGACTACGTGAAAGAAGGAGATCGGAGCGGCCCCCTGTAAAAAATGTTCCATATTTTTTAACATCCCTGCCTGTGCACCACCGACTGAAAGGATTATTTAAATTACTTTTATATTATCTGATTCTGAAAAATAACTGCAGTGTTTTGTGCTAATTTTGTTCGAGTACTTATGTAGGGGAAGAAAGAGTTATGTAGAGACATAAACAGGGCGTCCATTTCACCATTATTCCTCAATTAGTGTTCTGTTCTAGATTTTTTTAATGAGGGAGAAGAAGTAAATATAATTAAGAATGTTTAACTGTTAAATTGAACTTTTTTCCCTGTGATATGGGACATTATTATTTAAAGCAGGGAATTTTCTGATGATATTCTGATGATTTTCTGAAATGCAAAACTAATCATTAACAGAGGACATAAAGGCACTGAGAGCACATCCTACGAAGACTCTTCGTGGTCCCTGCGGGAAAGACCTCCCCTCTAAATTTCACTTTTATGTTTCATTGTGATTCTCAGCGGCTATCATACCAAAAGTGCACATCAGGGCCTATTATATTCAAAAAAATAATATTTAAAAAGTCATCAGTTATGATTTCATTTTTACAGCCACTGCTCCAACTGATATTATTCTGACCACTGCTGCCACTGTACTAATGTGTGTATGTGTGTGTGTGTGTGTGTGATGTGTAGACTTATTAAATTTTATTAAATAAAGGTTTATAACCCTAACCCTTTCTGTTGGGTTTTGAGTTGGCCATGCACCCTGAAGTGACACACACAGCTGGTGTGATGATGCGATTATTTTTAAGAGGGATTTGCATTTTGCCTAATAAATAATCTGTTTGTTTTGGTGATAACTCTCGCTCCCTCTGTGCTGTTTAAGATGGACTAAGTTAGCGTCTAATTATTGTTTCAGAGTTGGACTTGTCATAGTAACTTTTGTACTGTCGGATAAGACACATATGATTGGGGTGATATTTTGCTTTTTTTCCCGATGAGGGATGGGGAGGGCCAAAGTTTAAGAGTCATGGTTTGTTATTAAATTTAATGGTTGAAAAAGGTCAGCCTTTGCTTTTTTCTTTTTTTTTTTTACATTTGGTGTATTCAATTACCATCAGAAGATGCAGACTGCAATGCGTAGACAGGTGGCAGTGAATGATGTGTCTGCGAAGTGATGTCATTGCACTTTTCATGTAGAGCAGGTCTAGACCGTACTCATTGTAATACTATTTACAGATACCCAACAATTCCAACCAAGACCAAGCACTTGGCCACAGAGGAAAGAAATATCGCAACAAAGAGCCTGTGTGGGGAGCAGCAGACACAAGGCAAAAAGGAATAACATAATTCCTTCTGGTCCTGGAGTTGGTCTGGGTCGCGATTTGAGCTGGCTAAGATGGGGCTCACTCATCACCACCAAGCACCAAGATCCATCTGGAAGGCCTGTGACCCCAAGCACAACAATAAGGCTCGGCCAAGGACAGAGCTTGTTAGCCTGATGTGCCGCTCTGTCTCCAGGGCTGGTCTGAGTATTCAGCAACATGTACAGTAGAGTGTGTGCATTCATGTACAGGTAGACATCCTTAAAAAAAGAAATAAGTTAGGACTGAAAAAATTAGATGAACAGATTGAGAAACAGGTTGCACATGCAGACAAATACGCACAGTCTGGAACACACACCTCAAATATCCACATGTACACCCCCACACGCAGCTATGCACACACAGTGTGTCATGGGTCTACTTTCGGCCTCGAAAGTAGGTTTATTAGGCACACCACAGATGGACTATCTGTATCCTGTCCAACTAAAATCACTGTCACTGTCACTCAAAGCTAACAGCAGAATGAATCAGTAGGTGGCAGATTGCAGACAGGCACACACAGTACATAGGATGTCTAATTTGGTAGTGATGCTAATGGCCTCACTTAATTCGTTTTAGTAATTATTACTGTTTCACAGCCTGCTGCCAGTGGGGGAAACCAAATACAGAGAGTGACATTGGCCCAAATAATGGCACGGTGACAAAAGACAGTGACAGTTTAAGGGGGGGAAAGTTTTGATGGGAAATGGTAAATGTGTCCCCTGCTAGACTGTCGGGTTGACTTTTCTTCTGTGGCAATAGGAGGGTGTGAATACACAGTCAGACCTCAGTGAAACCAATGAAACTCAATGAAAGGACACTTTGGGACACCAATCTTCTATGGGATTTGATCCTACTCAGCTTAACTCCAATTTAGAAAGAAACCGCCTTCCCTAATCTCTGTCCATCAGTGAAACAGCAATGTAACCATCGATTTGTCGCAAGCAGAATGTATGTGATATGTCTTATTACATCCATAGACAAATCAGGGTTGTTGGTGAAGTAGATCTGGTGCCATAACTGAAGTGGAACCTGTTGAATATATGGCCATCAAACTGCAGTTCAATAATAATCTACAAACTCTAAATGTTTCAATGAATTATACATTTCTAATGTTCTTTGCTGTTATCAGCTACGGCAACAACAAACTGACTTGAAATCTATTTCACTTACAAACTCTCCATTATCATTAAATTCTTATGTTTTAAGATTGAAGTCTAAGCAGCATAACCGACCATGAACCACCAAAGCCCGGGATGAGCCGTTAACAGTAACATGTTTCAGATTTTTATTAAATGATGCATTTTTTTTATTACAAGGCACGATGAGTTTGATTATTTCAGTCTGAACCTAGAAAGTAATTCCTGCTGGGTTTAATTTGCTACTCCATACAACTCTTTCACATCGAGACTGAGGAGGTCAGACAGAAACAGTATGTTATTATTCTCTCCAAAACTCTAAATCATAACAGTTTCAGACTAGTTCTTTACTGAATAACTTTGACTTCAACTCAGACTATGTCTGTTAAAGGGGCATTATTTAGTTTCCAGTGGCCACTAGCGCACTCCGTGCGGTTTTAAGATTGCAACCAGCTGTGTGCTCGTACGCGTGCTCGCTTGAACTCATGAGCGAGCAGAATCCGAAACACAACAGCTTTCATACAGAAATCCTGCAATAAACGCAGGAACAACAGCATGCAGGCTGTGGCTTTTCACTCAGACATGTTCAGGCTCTGTTACTTCAACACTCCCTCTCTCAGAGACGGATCAACACCGGCGCCGTAACGTTACTTCATTCAGCACAGCGAGACAGCGGCATATCGACACAGTACTCCCGAAAAAAGGCAAAGTGAGAGCGGCTATAGACAGGTGGGGAGCCAGCTTCACACAACATGGTGGAAACT
>JAPMOB010235319.1:0-12005 GCA_029875015.1 Lepomis gibbosus | reverse complement strand
TAAGTCAGTCCGGAGATAACAGGAGACAGGTGTGAAGAGTAGATTGCCTGCACCTGGAGGAGAACACCGCCCAGCTCCCCAAGCCATGGCCTAGAGCTCCGCCCTGAAGGGGAGGGATGGAAAGGAGAGGAAGAGGACGGGGAAACCCAAAAGATAAACTAAAACCCCCCAAACAACACACAAAAGGGGCAAAATCACTTAACCCCAGCTGTCACCTCCCTGCCCGTGGCAGCGTGACAGTTCAAGCCTGTTCTACATACCTTAGTGTTCCCATCTAGGTTCTAGGACAGGACAACGTGACGGTTGATGTACATATTTTTGGGAGGAATGGTCTCTTTAGCGTTATGCCTGAGCCATATGGTTCTAATATACTGAAATTAGATTTAGCATGTTCTGAAAGGCTGCTGAAGTCACTGGGTGCAAACGCCAGTGCACTTGATGACGCCAGATGTCTGTCCTACCACACCAGAAGGAGTGTATTGATGGCGTGAAAATAATGATAGATGAAAATAATATTGACAATCACAACTCTGGCTAAGGTAAAAATTTATAGCTAATAATCAATGAGGCAGATGCTTTAGAACCAGTCCTACTTTAGCAATACAAATCATAAAAAACATGTCCTTGATCCCTGAACTAAACAGCAACTAGCCACAGCTTGATTCTCCATGCTCTTGCATTTGGCTGACTTGCATTCCAGCTAACTGGAAGTAATAAAAACCAAAGGCTTATGGCATAATAAAATCTGAACAATCATAATATCTATATCAATGGGGTGATTATGTTGGTGCACACGACCTGTGACATTAATCATTCACGTGTGCACTAAATGATCGACTTTGTTATCTATGAACACAGAGGCTCATTTTAGAATGATAACATTACCATATTACAGTAAACAAAATCGTATTACTGTTATAATCTCCACTAAATCGTAATTAGTCATGATTAGTTAGACAAATGGTTAATGACAGATGCACATGCTGTAGAGTAGGTTAAAGAAAGCAGTGATTGGGAGATAAGGTGGGTTATGGGCTTTCGTTAATGCACAGTGCAATGTATGGATACAGAAGTGGTCACAATCAAATCACAACAAATGGAAATAGACACCAGAGTACACAAAAGATCATTAGAGAAATTAAATAAATCAAAAGTGTACAACAATAAAACAACTTCAGTTCCTGTGTCAGTGTTTAGGAATGTCCAGAAGGTGTAAAAAATATAAAGTAAGTAAGTAATTTTCTTTTGAAAATAAGGCATTTAACATTTTAGACA
The DNA here is from genome assembly GCA_029875015.1 of Lepomis gibbosus. Classification (NCBI taxonomy): domain Eukaryota; kingdom Metazoa; phylum Chordata; class Actinopteri; order Centrarchiformes; family Centrarchidae; genus Lepomis; species Lepomis gibbosus. The sequence goes on along the minus strand of JAPMOB010235319.1, from coordinate 10,730 downwards.
TATACCTCTTTATGGAATAATATTGACACTGACTAAGCCTTCATGTCAGCAAGCATCTCTGCTTCTGAATCTGAATCTGAATAGTGAATGCCTACCAGCTCTGAAGGGTGCTGTAGGATCAGTGTGGATTATTATCTTAATCCCACGTAGTATAATTGATATATCTGTATTCTCTAAGCTAACTGCTGGTCTTACCACAGTCAACTTCCCAGAGATCACCTGTCAGTCAGAGTGTCCAGTAATGTGACGGCTTTGACCGTGGATTTTGTGCATAGCAACTCATTTTTTTCATGTTTAATTCTAAACAAACCACATAGGTAATTTACACAGATGATTGAAAAGACAAAATTACTTACGTTTGATAATATGACTTTAACTGAACGTTGTTTAAAGGAAAAAGGGTGACTGAAATGATGCAAAGTAACATCCTGACCGGTCTCATCAGGGTGATGAAGTGGCTATTGTGGTCGGTAGTTTTGGTACACTGGAACCAAATAATATAAATCTGTTACTTTCTGTTTAGCCTGTCTTATTGCCATTGTCATGTTTAGTCAGTCAGTGTTGACCTTGTAGTTTGTTCATTGTTTTCTGTCCAGATGAAGGGCGTTACTTTGTGTTGAAAAGTGTTGTGCCCATAGGAGCTCAGATTAGGGGAGTGAAGAGACACTTAGCTCGTGAGACATATGCAATATTAGGTTCAAGAGAAGAAGTCGAAAATATCCTTAAACAGTGTTTTAAAGATATCTTCAGTGTCGAGATATATAAGCGAGGGATGTGGGTGGACTTCCCCCAGGAAAGTTTGATCTTTAAACACATAATTTCTGGAATTCATGTAAAATGAAACACAAAATTCAGGTGACAGGTGACATTTCAAAATATATAAATATAATATAATACAAGTCAGTGCAGCTCTTAGGCATTTTGTGTTGCTTTCAGATCTGTTTCTCCTGTAGATCAACTTTTTTCACGTAATATCATCCCTGCTGAGCCAACACATATTTAGGCATGATTCAGTATTCCCTCCTCTTTTTGCATGTTTAAAGGGAGAGAATAGAAAACTTGCCCAAAAAGAATTTGTGTCAAGAAGTTGTTAAAGTTACTGTCTGCTGCATCCACGTCTTGTTTTTTTCAGCTTAAGTTACTTTTTTTGGAGAATGCACATTTGCTTCTGCCATATTTTAATTGCATTGCATGTTTTCTTAATGTGCAGATAAACCTTTCTAAAGGCATTTTCATTTGATATTTAACTGCAAGCTATTTTTCATTTAAAGTATAAGAAATTATACTTTAAAAAAGTGGTGACGACAAAATCAGCCATTTCAAAAAGTGGTGGGGATCCCAGCATCCCCAGTGTAAATGACAACTATGATCCAGATCAAAATGAGAATGTATTTAATAGCTAGAATAAATATAGGGTAAGGCCACCTGGTGTCACCGCAATTAACATTTTTTGCTGACAAAAAATAAATACATTCCAACTTCAACTTCCAGTGCACACAGTTGTATTTCTTGTTGTTAAAAATATTTAGATACTCTACTAATTACTGTATGTAATTTTAGAAGATGAGACAGGTCCAGAAACATGTTTCTGTGATACGACACTACACAGTATCGACTTAGTTTTGTCCTACCCAGATAATGCATTTGGTCGGTGGATGGAAATATCCCTGACTATTAAACATGTTAGTCATGTGGAGGGGGATGCACAAGTCCATCAATACTTGTATGCTCTTCTTTTTTGAATGGTGTCATACACTACCATGTTGCTGTATGTAGTGGCTAATGTATGGCATATTTATTATGCAACAATGAATGAAAACTTTAATTCTACATTCCCTGATTTTCTTATACCACCCAAATTATCTTCCATCTTACAAGTGATGTTTTGAAATAGCTAATTTGTGGAAATGTGCAGATTTCTGGGTCACTGTTAGATGTGAGAGCTTAGAGAAGCAGTCTAGTGAACAGAAGATTGTTTTCTAACAATTTAATATCCTATATTCCCTGTATTGCCATTGACAGGGCAATAGCAGTTCTTATACTGCCCTCTATCACATACGTGCCCTTGAGCAAAGCACTGATTTCCCAACTTCAGGAAATGTTCAGTGGCCAGCAGCGGAGGACTGCAGTTATACTTGCAGCAGAAACCAAGAGATCGACATAACACTCATTACAGCTTGTCTGCCAAAGTTGCCAAGGCAACAGTACAGAGACAGGCACTGAGGCTACAGTATGTGCCATTCCTGCTCTCACCACTCAGCAACCTGCTAGAAGCAGAGCTCCATCTGGGGAGATGGAGAGAATGAAACAAAGGACAAATGAATAAAAGACAGCCTCCCGTAAGGAGTGTATATATAAACATTTAATTGTTGTAATTGTTTCAATAATAGGATTTCAGCCAATAATTAAATCTATATGTGGAGACTTTTCTTCCCAAAGCTTCTATGAATGGAAACAGCAAGTAATACCATGTCACAGACAGATAGATGCTCGTCAGCATGTCAGACTGCCAAACCTTGCAAGTAACATGCAGCTGTGGTGGGTTGACTGCAGTTATTTAGAAAGATTGCACTGACAGAGAGAAAATACACTGGTCAATCTAAAAATGTATCATATATTGTGCTCTTCACATTTGCAAAAGCAAATGCAAGAATAATGTTAATGGTATTGAATCAGTAATTATCAGTTTGTGTTATTAACCCAGAAAATCACTGCATCTCTACTTATTGGGGTTCGCACTCAATTGCAAATTTTACAGCTGGATATGACATTCAATTATTATATGTAATTCAAACTAGTAAAATCACCATCACATTAAACCTTACAGAGCTGATGTTTAAGCCAAAGCACAACTGTTGTTTATGTTATTCTGTTAAGTTCTTGTGCTGAAGTTCCACTTCTTGTGGATTCATCACTTTGCCCTTATAGGATAAATAAAAGGCACTAAAGGAAAATAAAAATACAGCATTGTTGGTTACCATGTGGCTAGTTGCTCCTCTTTACAGGTTTCTATGCTAGTCTTTGGCTAGTTGCGTCGTTTCAGTGCAGACCTGCAGGGTGAGAAGGCCTGCGGTTTGTTCTGAGCATGCTTTGATCTGTACAGTCTCTGCCAGCAGCACTCAGAGTGGAGGAGGTGGGGGGCGGGGACAAACAAGACTAGCACAGCACCCAACAACCCACCCAACCCCTGCTTGGCTAGAGGCCAAGTCATGCCAGATGCCTGATGTTAGACGCTATACTTTATATTTCTTTGCTTTAATTTTAGAAGATTTAAAGGAGTTCTGTGCACTTTACTGAATGTGATGCACTAATCCAACATTTCCTCATTATAATGTGTGATATGTGATAAACCAATTAGCAGCAACTTTTATCAACTTTTAACATATCTAAAATTCCATATTTATTCCTTATGTGTGGAGTTTGCATGATCCGCCTGTTTATGTAAGTTTCATCCAGTATCCAAGTGCAATTGAAAATAAATTGCATGGCTTTTTTTTTGCTACAGCATAAAGATGTTCATCTCTCTTGCGCCTGAAGTGTCCAGACCTAATTTGAGTAAAAATAATCTGATATATTTATTAAATAAAATGAAAATTACAGGCCTACAGTCACGGTATTGGCTCTGTTAGCCTGTACTAAATGCAAACATCAGCATACTAACATGCTCACAGTGATAATCCTAACATGCTGGTGTTTAGAACATATAATGTTTAGCCTACCATGTTCACCATCTTAGTTTAGTATGTAAGCATGGTCAGATTTGCGAACTAGCATCAACCAACAACAATCCAGGTATTTAGTCATAAAACACAGTACTGGACTAATTGAAAATTAAAGTAAGTGGATGACCAAAGTTACTTAAATTTATCCCGAAAGGAACGTCAATGTCTGAACAAATTTTAATGGCAACCCATCCAACAGTTGTCACCCTCAAAGAGATAAATCAATCTCCAAGCTCTGAAGGATTCGTCCTCTCACGACCAAGAATGTCTGTAGCCTACCTAATTGCCTGCCAATTCATCAAATTGTGACTGACCAACGTTGCCAAATATTTACAATTTTAAAGTACTGTGGCACGATTTTCATAACTAAAAAGCATGACTAATTGTGATTTCAGTTGGACTTCTAAGAGTCAGAACTGCCTGTAAGCAAGAGTCTGATTGTGTTTGTCTGTTCATGTTAGCCCTGTGACAAAGTGGATCTGACAGTCCAGACAGGCAACCAAGGACGTCTCTTAACAGCAATCCTTAAAAGTACCATCATTTGTCGCTCTTTTCTCACTCTTCACTCGTCCGTTAATGCAGAAATTTTTATACATTGTGTTTTGGACACAAATATTGTCTCTGATTTATCATGGCCACTGTTCTATGTCTTAGTCCATAAGGAACAGTTTCCTTTGTAACATCCCCCAAGCTTCTTCCTTTGACATGCAAAAAACGCGAGAGAAAATAGTAATAGATCTACTAACAATCTCCCATTTTTTGACAATCCAGGCATGGTTATTGCGTTGGTTACCTCCAACAGTGTGACTGCTGCGTCGTCTGTTGGGGCTTAGTAATTGTTGTGCATGTGTGCTGCTTATCTGCTGCTTCCTTTTCAAGGCGGTGGCGTTGTTCGACAAGCTTGACGTGTGAAGACACAGTAACATCGTAAGAAAACCCCTGAATAATGGATTGTGACAGAGAAGCAGTTAGGAGTTGTTTAGCAAACATCTAACCAAATGATTAAATATTAAAGCAGCAGCTCTCCACAGGCTCGCAAACAAACCTGATGATAGAAGGAGAGGCTGCTTTGTTGTGGCCACATCTTCACCCCGTATGGATCAATACTGCCTGAATAAGAGATTTAGTACACTGGGGAAAACTCAAGAGAAAACCAGGAAACACTTCCCAGTTGTCATGGCACAACTCCCCCAGCATGCACTTCTGCTGTATCTGTTCTGTCAACAGGCTGGTGAAAAAGAAACAGTTACTCTTTTTCCACTTAGCTGGCCATCAGATCATTGTGCCTTCTGGCAGATGAGATGAGAATAAAAACAGATTCAAAATTTGGAGTAATGCAGCAGTGATACACTGCAGCATAAGCAATAAAGAGTGATCTATGTGATGAAAAGTGTCCAGAGTCTCCTTCTAGGCAGGAATTTCTTTGTGAGGCTTTACCCAGGCACAGCAGCGCTTTCTCCTTTGAGCAAAAATGCTAAAGTGAGCACAAAGACAATGTTAGCTTATATTTTGTTTATACTGTTCAACATCTTAGTTTAGCATGATAGCATGCAAACATTTGCTAATTAGCGCTTAACACAAAGTAAAAACTTAAAACTACAGCACCTATAGTACATGCGCATAGTGTGTGTGTGTGTGTGTGTGTGTGTATTTGTGTGTACATACAGCTGCCTATATATCCATCCACATTAAAGTTACAGTATGTCCCCGTCTATTCAATATTTCTTGACCGGTGGCTTATATTATCAGCTGTGATACATTCTTGATTGGATAAGAAGATGGCTTCCCACAGAAAGACTAACCCGCTCCTGTGCTCTGTTGACTACAGTATGATGTCCGAGCTGGATTGTTATTGGATTATTGATTGCTGTCTACCGCTTGACTGATACCCTAGGGTGAAGGCAACTAACCCTCCTATATATTGTATTGCTCAGAGGCTCTCTAGCAGAAAAGCAGCTATTCAATTAGAGCATTCATGAGCTGGGTCTTCTTTACAATAATGTAGCCCCAAATAGATTCTGCTTTACGTCCTAATGAGCTTCAGTATGTGGTGCTGTGTAAATGTTTGTATCTCACTAATGGAATATGTAAATCTTGTTTTGAAATACAGTATGCAATAAGGTCAATGTGAGCACCACTACAGTGTATAGACTCAGTAGGCTACTCAAATGACTCCAGTTTCCATGCATTCCCATTTTTCTGCATACCAGAAAAGTTTTCTCCTTTAAAAATGAAGTTTAAAATCAGTCTTTACAAAAACACACTAATGTTTAGCAGCATGCCGCAAGGGATGGCCTGTCAGTCAGTCCACCACCTTGGTCTCAATTGAAATATCTCACCAACTGATGGATTGCCATGACAATTTGGACAGACATTCATGGAGCCTAGAGGAGGAATCCTACTGTTTATTGCAATCCTGACTTTTCCACTTGCGCCACTATGAGTTTTACATTTGTGGTTTTGAGTCAAGAGTTGAACTGTTAGAGTGCTTTGACATTTAGTAGACACATTCATGTTCCCCTCGGGATAAACTATTGATAACTTTGGTGATATCTTTGGTGGTTTCAGGTTTATTTCGTGCAATGCTTTATTTTCAGACCAACACCAACAGGAATTTTTAAGGTCTGTAGCAGAGTGCTAAATGGCTGCAACAATACAGCATATTACAGTACAGGAGTGAAAAGTACAATAGAACACAACAGTGCAGTAAAGTAAAAAAGCCATCAGAGCCCGAGTGATCCGGCTCTGCAGCCGCTGGCTCAGCTTCTCTCTTCCTGCCTCATATCTTAGCTTGTATTCATCGCTGTAATGCGTGTAATGAAGCGCTGTGATGCTGCAAGTTGAGAGTCCACTGCAGCAAAATGTTTTTACTCCAGTAGAGTTATTACTCTTCCACTGTAGGACAGAAGAGGAAGGAATGGACGCTGACTTAGCACACACTGTCTGCTCAGATGGGCCCAGGCTGTTTTATATGTGCACCTTTCAGGAGTACCTTTGCCAAGATACAAAGTGCCAGTGATTGAACTGTGCCATAATGGGAGACTGAGTGAGAAATTATTCATGCGCTGGCAGTGCGACCAGGTAGAGGATCCTCATCTCATACAGTATGACCTTGCCTCTGCTATATTCATTACAGCTGGGTGCAGGACACTGACGATTACCTGCATGTTTGGCTGATTTTTATCTCTTCTGTTTTTATTAGACCAAATGTAACAATATTAACAATGACCAGGAGACCACTATTAATTTATATTGTCATTTCAAAAAATATCTATACAAACCAGTTTGGTACCGCTTATTGAAGTAAAAGTGGGTAACTGAACTTCCCTTTATTACATTGCTGGTTTTAAATCTTTGCGAGTCTTCAGTAACGTAGAACCCTATATTAATTTGTAATCAGGGCTGTAGGTACCAACTGATGACACAGATGTCATGTCCTCGTCATGTCCTTTAGCTCCATGTGGAGAGTTTACTGTATGATCTATAATTTAATTTGTTTTATAGGCTGATTGCGGTATTTATACACTCTTTTATATTTAAATGTAGTACTTTTAGGTCAATTAGGTAAGAAAAGGTGAAACTTTATTGATCCCAAGGGGAGAATTTAGCAAATTATAGAATAAGTATATGAAGAATTGGCAAGATTATCTTTCAGCCAGCGGGAAGAAGGCTTTTAAACAGTGTTACAGCATATAGACTTTCATGCTGGGAAATAAAATGTACAGAAAACAAAACAGATATAATAAACTAAATATGAAAAAAAATCCAAATAACACAAAAATAGACATTTTTTTAGTGTCTGGTAAAAATGTGTGTGTGTGTGTGTGGGGGGGGGGTGCATTGAACTAATAACCTCAGTCTTTCTGATATGCTAGCTACAACCCCGTTACAGTCCTGTAACAGGCACAGACCCCTCCCCTCCCCGGAAATGTCAACAGAGATTTCAACAATTATAACATTAAATGCTTCTGAAATAGATTACAGTAATACTAATGTTTTAGAAAAAAAGCTGCAGACCTAATATGTATGTAGTCAAATCCTCTACAAGCTCTAAGCTTAAGTGGAGGGTCACTACCTGCCCTTTCCAAATGGCAGGGTCAGACAAGATGCTAGAGTTTTACAAGAATATCTAAGTCATCTATAAATCTCTAAGATGTCCCAAAATGTCTGTACTTTAATAAGTAGACCTGTGAAATATGTATTTCTCTTACAGTTAGTTTCAGTCATCTAGGTTCATGTGACACAAAGTTGTAAGTGTGAAAGAAAGAAGTGTATATGGAAATATTTTATAGTGCAAAGCATTCCCAGGGCAAAGCATTAATTGCTACACAGCCTACAGAGTGTATTTGATGTGGGTGTCAGATTTAATTCCTCATCATTAACCAACAGTTTTTCTACCCATCATCTTGTGTTTCCCACCATTCTGCACGTGTGTTGCTGTTTTTCTACCCAAGTGTGGGTAAATAAGCTTTTTCAGGATGATCCCTCACAAAGGCTAGTTTTAAAGTTGCGACCATTTCCCTGTGCCTTATTCTGCATGTCCCAAACATATGTGCGGCTGCGCTGCAACGGAAGACACTGAAAGCATCTGCAACTTTCGGCCCCATACGCTGAGGCAGAACAGCAATCATTGCAAAGTCAATAACTTCAGAGGGATTTACATTCTGCCTCTAATGAGCAATCAAAAACGATTAAACCAATCCTTTGAAAATTAACCTCAGATGCATTGATTTTTATAATTAATGTATTTAGAAATGTGTGCGCATCATAATTCTGAAATTGTTGCAGTGGTTTTCTGCTTTGTCAAACTACAATGCAGCAACTTTTATTTCAACAGTGCAATATCCATCTCCATCTCCCCACATCAGTTTAAAGTCAATGCGTCTTGGACTCATACTTTGAGTGCTAAAATGTTCTATAATTTTACAGAATTAGACAATCCACATCACTGGGTTTTCATGCAGAATATATAAATACCTAAATAAAAAGTGAAACTCCAAGTGCCATTTATCATTGCTCAAAATTACACAAATGATTATTATATCACATTATTTTAAGTATAGAAACAGTATTCAATATTCAAATACTGTATATTGTTGTTACTTTGCAGTAGTAAAAGGTGTTACCATATGGTTAAAGCTCCAGTACCTCACTACATACATTCCTTTACTGCTATGAACCTTTGTTGTGTCTCCAAGAAAAGGGCTTTAGATCTACTCTAGATCTGCTGTTGAATCCAAACGACAGACTGGCATCAGTCCTGAATGCTTCTCCTGATGGGAGTCTAGCAGCTGCTGCTATAGGATTATGAGCTCACTGTCTTTTCTCTTGGTATAGCAAAGCTTTACAGAAAAGCTCCGTCATCGTGCTTATTGCTGCTATTCTCATCAGCTGTTTCACTTTGAAGACCACTGCAGGCTCTTATCTTATTCCACTCTATACTGGACACAATAAAGCTGCGTGTTCCTACAGTGGTGTTCAGAGAATGTGGAGCTTTTGTGTATTGTGGAAAGACTGGCTGGGATCCAACATTTTCCGCAGGTTCCCTGCCATTTTCATTTGTGTGTGTGTATTTGCCAGCCTCCCTGCATCACATACATTATAGATTAGTTGTGTTGTCCTGTTTGATCCTAGTGGAAGGCAGAGTTGGAGATGGGAGGTTGTTCATTGGTTGGCTGTAGAGTTGGACCTGGTGTAACCCCGGACCTCCTCTATCACCTGAATTCAGCCCAGCTGGCAGCAGTGACTGTGTTCAAATGAACATAATGTATCTAGCCGACAGAGAAAGTCAGACAAAGGCAGAGAGATAGGTCACAGTGTACCAGATTCATTTGTCACAGTTAGTGTATCTTAGTACAGCAGAGCTTAATGGGAATTAAATGTTTTTTTTTAAATTATAATACTAATGAGAAAATATATTTATATATTTTTAAAAGATTTGTCTTTTTGCCCTGCTCTGTACGACTTGTGTCGGTATCTACTACTGATATTCTGTTAGAATACCATTGTCCTGAACTCGGTACCATAGGACTAAAGTACTCTGTTTTAAATTATATTACGTTTACTCTAAACAACAAATAAGACGGAGTCACACTCTTACCTTAACACTTGCTAAGGTTTTTAATTGTGTTTATTTTGGGGGGGAATTAGTCATATTAGGCTAATCAATTACAAGATGTACATACTATACATTTTTATCCATGCTAACTAGTGGTGGGGCTTTGGTGGCAGTATCTCAACAACCATTGGTTAAATATCCACAAATTCTGTAAAGATCATTTTTTTGTCCCCGGAGGATAAATTGCGATAATATGCACCATTATCATGTCAGTTTTTTATTTGTCTCATTCTTTATTTTATGGCCAAATACCTGCAAAAAAAGATCAAAATGTCATTCCCATCAGCTTCAGCTGTACTTTGTGTTCAGTGCTAATTAGCCACTAGCGTGTCCCTGTCTTATTGAAAAACATCAGCGTGAAAACTAGATAATATGGTATCTGGTTTTGTTCTATTCATTTTTACTCCTAATAAATAATGTGAAATCTTTACAAACGGTTACATCCCCCTTTGAAAATGAATATAAACTAAATCTATTATAGTGGAATATAAAAATGCCCCAGAGTGCTTTAAAAACAATCCTTAATAAAAAATTTGTGCTGAAACAGGTTTTCAAATGGCAACCAGAAATCAAACCGACTTGGTTGAAATAAGTTTTCTTTCTGCCATTCCGCTCTCAGATTTATCACAGGCAATAACCACAGCTCTAATCATTACTTAAATCACAGAAAAATTGACTGGCTGTCTCGTTAAATCTGTAGGGAGCAGTCTCCTCTGCTGTGGGCTCTGCTATTAGCAGTCAGGCTACTGGAGTTCACGCCTATTGTTCCACTTTGCACCAGCATGGATAACTATGTTCCACTGCCAAAGCAGGGCAGCTGTGGTTCTAAGAGCAAATCAACCAGAGCTGCTGCATCAGTGGTTCCCCACTGGTTAAACATTAAGAATCCA
>JAPMOB010235317.1:0-10369 GCA_029875015.1 Lepomis gibbosus | reverse complement strand
CACGGTCCCTCAGATCCACCTCAGCCGGTCTCCTCTACGTCCCCAAGTCAAAGCTCCGCAGTTTTGGGGACAGAGCCTTTGCCAGAGCAGCTCCCAGGCCCTGGAACTCCCTCCCCCATGAGATCCGCAGCTTTGAGTCCCTTACCATTTTCCAGTCCCGTCTTAAGACCCATCTCTTCTCTTCTGCCTATCCCTAGCTTATTTTTTTTTTGGTCATGTTTCTGCTCTGTAAAGCAACTTTGAGCTTGTGGAAAGCGCTGGACAAATTCATCCATCCATCCATCCATCGTCAACTGCTTATCCTGCGTACAGGGTCGCGGGGGGCTGGAGCCTATCGCAGCTGACACTGGCCGAAAGGCGGGGTACACCCTGGACAGGTCGCCAGTCCATCGCAGGGCCACACAGAGACAGACAACCACTCATGCTCACACCTAAGGACAATTTAGAGACACCAATCAACCTAGCCTGCATGTCTTTGGATGGTGGGAGGAAGCCGGAGCACCCGGAGAGAACCCACTCGGACACGGGGAGAAGATGCACCCACGACCTTCTTGAGGTGACAGTGCTAACCACTGCAGCACCACGCCGCCCACAGGGAACTGTTTATATTGTGTCAAATTGTCTCCATTGAAAGTAGCTGAATTAGATGTTAGCAGCTCCTGTTAGCACCTGTGTCCACCAAAGCGTTTAATCCAAGAGCTGGGGTTGAACGAAGCCGGTTCCAGGATAGTAACCGTTGCTACGGTGTGGTCTCTCGGCCACCGGAAAAAAACGCTCATCACCTCGTCACGCTGCTGGCGTTTTTACCAGGTTGTAAAACTGTAACAATAAAAAATTATTCACCGTTTTAATTTAATTAATTAAGTATAATGTTAGTATGTCTGAAATAGCACAGGTAAAGATATTTTTATATAAATATTAAAATATAACACGCATGTAAATGTGATTAAAGTTTTATCTGAGCCTTCAGACTCGGCTCCTCTCCCACAGGAATCTGGACTCCTTTAATTAACAGCTGATGTTTACACTGTTGAGTTGGTACATTTGCCGAAGTAAAACACCGTCGTCGTATTTCTTCCACCTCTGCAGGAGGAGAGCGTCCTCTTCTCCGTGAGCAGAAGTGATTTCTCGTGTACTGTGACCTGTGCATGTGCGTGTACACAGAGTATGATAATGGCCGGCCAACAGCTGAGACTACTGAACAGTTTATGCTGACCATCTGCAGAACGGCACCCTGGGAAATTAAGTAAGCAAACACTGTTAACTAGCAGAATATGTTTGTGAATTAAAATCGTTTACTGGTGATAACTGCATGTATGTGTATTATTGCAGTGGTGGAAGAAGAAATACTCAGAACCTTTACAACAGCAAATGTACAACAACATGTAGTTAATGTATTGGCAGTAAAAGTACAAAAGTATTATCAGCTTCATGTAAATGTTTCCCTCTGAAATGTAATGAACTAGAAGTTTAAAGCTGCATCACCTGAAAAACAACTGTACTTCAGTAATTGTGCTTAATTACTTCCCTCCCTTCGTTTGTAATCATCTTTCTGGAAACTCTTATCTCCACATTGTCCTTTTTAACGTCTCCTCACGTGCTCCCTCGCTCTCTGCTGTAAAACTCTTCGTACTGTTTTAATCTCACTCTTCAGCCTTTTTCTTCACGCCGACCTAAATACCGTCTCCTTTATCAGACAGCACAAAATGTATTCCATGGAGCCCAATATTAAAATGCAAATGGTGCGGAGTTAAATTAGACGACTATCGAATGAGGTTTGGAATGACAGCTATAACCCCAACACGTGGACAGGTAGCACTGCCTCCGTAACTCGATTACGGCAGCTCACACATGATTTTATGAGTTTTTTCTAGAGCAGAAACATCCGATTTCAGGCCTCCAACAGTGCTCCCTCTGCAGATGATGACTTTACCATCCATCCTGACCCAGACACTAAACACTATGACAGTCTATTCCACACTTCCATTTTAAGAAAATATTCCAGTTCTCCCTGCCTTCGCTGCATTTTTTATGGCGAGGTCACACAAGAAATCCTGACTCATTCTGAGAATGCACGCACGCACAGTAATGATGTATTTCACTATGAGTTTGTCTGCTGCTGTCTCTGACAATTAGGAAGGGGTGAGGTAATAAACTCCACTCTCCTGTCTGCTAAAAAACATTCATCTATCACTAATAAGCACGAGAGAGAAATGTAATGCGGCTTCATTTTAGTTTTATATCAATTAATAATTAAAGGTCCAGTGTGAAATGATCAGGAGGATCTGCAATATAATATCCATAACTATGTTTTCAGTGGTGTATAGAAACCTTACTTAATGAACTGTTATGTTGTTATTACCTTACAATGAGACATTTCTGTTTACGTACACTGCGGGTCCTGGAAGTCGCCATGTTGCGGCGCCATGTTTCTACGGTAACCCAGACAGATAAACGGCTCTACAGAGCGCGTTTCATCAGAAGTTGGCTTCCACAAGTTCAGCCATCTCTGCAGGGGTAAAGTCACAGATTCATAAAGCTGAATCCTGGTACAACTGAAACTTTTGCTGCGGTCAAACTCATCTGGACTAAAAGGAGCGTGAATCTTTTAGTGTCCCACGATTTGATTCGGGTTCTCAGGGTCACAAGTTTACTCAAAATCGATTATTGATTCAAAGTTAATCATTAATTCATAAAGATTCTATTTCCAGTACAGTTAATTTCTGGATGTACTCCAGTGCGCGGCGTGCTAACACAGGCGGTGTGGCAAAGCAGCTGTGGGTGACGGCGTGTGACGAGAACCTGAATCTGTAGTGTTCCTGAAGTACCTGATTTTCATTTTGCTTTGTGGGCATCAACTCTTTTGATAACAGTAATTTTTCATGTAAAAACATTTGATGGTTAAACCTTGAAACTTCTTTTCAGCAATTTTTCAGCATTAATACTTTTTTACTACTTTTATTACTTTTAAGTACATTTTCCTGATTAAACTTTTACATAACTAACGTTTCCAATGCTGGACAGAGTATCAGAGTATTTTTACAGTATGATCTTTTACTGAAGTATCTGAGTACTTCTCATTATATTATAGAGTTATTGTGCTTTCTAACAGGTTAGCTTAGCCATCCCACAGCCAGGGATCAGCTGTGAAACTTGCGTCACTGTAAGGTTCCACCCCAAACTCCCAGACTTACCAGCTGGAGAACAAATGCAGAGTTGTACATTTACAACTAAGAATTGTGCCTTGCCTTTCCTAGCCTTCATCTCAAGTAGCTATCATCATTTAAATGCTAAATGCTGTTTCTCAATACTGAGTTCTCCAAGCTCGGACTTGGCAAGTTCGCCTCGGGAGTACAGACTCCCAGGAACGGGAGCATGCAGTCTGTCATGCAGCATTTAAAACAACAGCAGACTTGATGACGCCGCGTCCTGTTAGCGGGCGGGATCTCACATCTCTGAAAGCATCATAGCAAATTTTCACATCAGCTGCGTCTTGATAAATCCACCACACATTTGAGTTTAAATAACCACATCCCTGCATAAAAAAACCTCTTAGACTTTATTCCGTGACACAATAACAGCAGTATTATAACTTACAGTTGTAAGTTTTCTCCTTGGCCATTTCCACTTGTTGGTGGGAAATGCGCTCTGGGATACTTGGTTATCCAAAGTCCACACAAGTGAGACCATAAGGCCACAAGTACACAAGACATGAATGCAGATTGGGAAACAGCTAAAGCGTAGACCGGTTGCTTTCTTCCGTTGTTCTTCTCGCCTAGATCTGTTTGACAGCTGCACAGAGCTGCTGTGCTCTTTTAGCTTGAAATGATCCCAGACTTTGGACCCCTTCTGTCTCTGACCTGTCTCTTCTTCGTCCCTTGCTATTTTCTCTCTCTTCCTCCATTTTCGCAATCCACGCCATAAAATCGCATCATGTTCACTGACTGAAGTCTAAGCTGCTGCAGTACCTGGTTCACTATCACTATGAAGGCAAACTGTGGGCCACAAAAAAGGGAAGTTCCATGAAGAAATACAGCAGCAGTCTGTAAACTCTTATCAGGCTTTCTGCATAAATGCACGGTCAATGGAAGAGGGTTTTTTCTCCTCTTTCCTGGATGACATCATGTATTAATACTTTAACAGCTGCTGTTGAGCGCTGGCTTTCAGAGTTCAAGGCCAGCGTTTCAAAGCTAAAGCCCGGACAGCCCCTGAATCTCTGTCATGTGTAGATTTTTTTGTGTTTGCCGGGGGAAAGATGTTACAGCTCAGCAGAAAAAATGGCTGAGAGCTCAGTGTTGCTCCTGACCTGAAAGTCACACACAGGCTGTTTTCTCCCTCACAAAGCGTTGATATTCAAGACCCACCTGTACAAATGTTTTTGTACTCTTAACAGATGTTTAACTCCAGCTCTCAGATTGTGCACCTTCACAGTATTTGGGGTGCGAGCTGTTTGAACACCAGTAGCTTTTAATTGCAACCCTGCCTCCAAGAAATTATCTTTCTATTCCACTCATTTGTTTTTAGCCAAATGCATTTAGCATTTTAGTATCCATACCTTAAAGGAGACCTGTTATACTGCGTTTCCAGCCCTATATTTTACCTCTGTGACTCCTGCATGGCAGCTTTGGTTCAGTTGTTTATAAATACTGGCACATCATGTAGGCCTCCATTTCAGCCTCTGTCTGAAACAAGCTGTGGATGCTCCTGTCTCTTTAAGCCCTCCCCCCCTCTCAAAGCCCACTGTTTTCTGATTGGCCATTGTCTTATGTGTTAACCAGGTTGGCTCAGGGATAGGGCTGCACGTTCCTTTGTGGGCGTGGCCAGCAATCTCTGCCTGGAGCAAATGACCATATATGGAAATCCATCTCGGAATGACATCATACCGAGCCGTTGGTAGAAAAAGCAGTTTAAACAGGGGGACATCTGAGGTTTTGGCTCACAGGGATTTATTTTAAATACTTTCACCTCATTATTATTTGAAGCTTTGGTCATGTTTAACATGAACATCTGACATTGTAACATAGAAATGCCTAAAATTTGAAATAGCATAATAGGTCCCTTTACATTTCTCACTGTATTGTATTGTAATATATGTGTCAATACCTTTATTTAACAGTCCTTTATAGGTTTGATCCATTGAGTGCTTTCATACAGTTATAAATAGGTTGTGTGGGAGCTGTTCCACTCCAGGCGCACCTGGTTCCTGTAATAAGAGTAATTTATATTTACATTACATTTACTCATTACATTTGAAAAACAGCATACCAGCATCAATACAGTGAGAGATCTACAAGTGACTATAGAAACTAGTTAGAGCAACAATCAAGACTAGAAAGAGCTATTAGTGAGTATGGCATCAATGGGGTAAATACCCAGGGGAAGAAGTGAGGGTTAACGAAATCAAAAACCAGGCTCGCTTCTGCGTTCTGAACCATTTGTAGGGGTTTCACCGCACAAGCTGGAAGACCTGCTTAAAGGGCATTGCAAGAGTCGGGGCGAGAGATAACCATGGCCTGTACCAGAAGCTGTGTGGCATACTTATTTTTAATATATATTATTAATTTTTTTTAACACACACACTTACTGTTTTATTTATTTAATTTTTTTAACACCCACACTTACTGTTTTATTTATTTATTTTAATTTTTTAATACTTTTTTTAACACACACACACACTTACTGTTTTTTTTATTTTTTTTATTTTTATAACACACACTGTTTTATTTATTTATTTTATTTTAATTTTTAATATATGTTTATTTTTTTTACACAAACACACACACGCTTTAATTACTCGTTTAATGAAATGTATGGGGTTGATTGTTCTTATGTAGTTTGTATGATGCTTTGGCAATATTGTTACACATTCATGCCAATAAAGCTTATTTGAATTGGATTGAATGAGGTTGGGCCTGATTTTCCTTAAGTTGTATAGAGCAAAGCAACACGACTGATAGACTAAATGGTTTGAAAAGGACAGCTGGTCATCAGTCATGACACCCGAGTTTCTCACCACCCTGGTTGGATGATGGTTGAGGATTTGAATGCAGATAAAATAATAAAAAGGCCATTGGGCTTCTGAGATTGAAAAAAAAGAGCTAAATTGTTGTCAGACGATAGCCGATGGGTTCAGAGGTTGCATTTGGGCCAATGCGTTCTGCCTTTTTTGCTCTTCACATGGACCGTTTACCTGCACGCGACCAAAGCCCTTACTGCTCATAGTACTCTGACTACAAACGGAAACCAGAACGCTTCAGGTGCCCACGTCTTGTCCCTTGTCTACAGATTCTGTTTTCACAGGCAGGCAGTTAAACCTGAACTCCAGCAGGGTCTGAAAGCGATTCTAATCCAGTACACGTCTATTTGTCAAATTCAGCAAATATCTCCTCGCTGTCTGCTAGCTGTCCGCTCTGTGAGTTTGTTCTCAGCCCTGGCTCTGTAAATGGGAAACACAGTGGCTCACACAGCACTGTTCCAGCCATGATGTGTGTTCAATGACTTGCCCTCAGACGTTCAGCTCACTCTCTAGTTCACCAAGACATGCTGTCAAAGAAACACATGCTTTGATGTAATGTTACTGCAAATACGGAGGATTACAGAATTACAAAGCATTTCATAGGTTGTTATTCGCTAAATTGATGCTAATTTTGTTTTTTTATTTAATTTGTACAACCTCTGACTCACTTCTGAAATCAAACCCACTCTCTACCGTTATGTAGAGCTGCATTAGACGATCAATTGATTAGTTGACAGCAATAACAATACTACATAAAGTCACTGGTTCCAGCCTCTTAAATGTGACTAGTTGTTGGTTTACTTTGTTGGTGGTTGATGAGTTCTGGGTTAGAGTGCATCCTTTTCCTTCCCTCCCCTCTCTGTTTCTCTGTGTCAGGACGACTGGGCAGCGCTGTCTTGCGTTGTGTGTAATGAAACGGTGACCTTTTGTTAGCCGAGCTGTAATTGGCTAAATCAGCAGAGCTTTCCCACGCTCCACAAAACACAATGCACTGCATTCACTATCAGTGATGGTTCGCTCACACACACATACACACAGGACTGTAATATCAGCATGTATTGTGCTCAGAAATGTTCTCTGGGGCGACCCAAAGGTCCAGTGCTGGTTTTAAAAACTGCGTGTTTTTTCATGTGTGTCTGCAGATTCACTTTGTGGTTACGGTACATTATGTGAGTGTAGGTGTGTGTGTGCTCTCTGAAAGTAAAACTTCAGCCGACGAATGTCTTGAGGTCCAACTATGGTAAAAAAATCTTTTTTTCCTTATGGTCACAAATCTAATGTGGATACAAACACCACAGGCTTCAACGTTACACCTGAAATATCTTGTGTCCAAAACAAAAAAACAAATTTACTTTAATTTACTCTTAAATTAGCCGTTGTTCTCAAGACTCTGGCTTCAGCAATTTCAAGATGAAACAATCATAAGAAAGACATAACAAGCTCTTAAGGTCTGATCCCTGATCACTTCAGAGCAGTTAAGGCGTGAAGCCTCTTATCACGCTCAGTTTTAATAAATAAAATGAATTCATGTGTTTACGGACAGTTGTTAGCTCGCTGCTAAACTCCTATTGTTGTTAGCTGAACTGTTAATATGTGCTTTAATCAGTAGTCAAACAGCTTCAGGCGCATTAGCACAGAGGAGGGCCGACCCTGATTTACACTTAAGACTAAAGTCAGATTTGTTACCTGACCACTAGAGAGCCTAAGCAGCTAGCTACCTTCTAGCCTCCTTTGTGTTGCAACGCTACTGCAAACTGCAGCGTATCATATACATGCAAAATGAGATGCGATCGGGTTGGCCTAAGTCTCTCCGTCTGCTTTCAGCCCATGGGAACTTATTCCCGTTAGCGCGGTAATGCTAGCTAACGTTCACTGCTTAGTTGCTGCTAACTAGATAACTTAGCTATGTTCTACGCAGAAATAGATCTCACCTGATGTGTCTAATCCAACAACATCTCGGTCCTTTTATCACATCACGTACACATAGATGTTCTTTGACGTTAGCTTCAGTCATTGAAAGAAAAAGCTATGACGTCACATATGCGACTTTTGCGTTTGTGGTCTTTGTAATTATGTATTGTCTTATGCTTCAACAGTTTTACTACAAACTGCGACTTTCTTGACTTTTAAATGTATATTTCAAAGTGACCTTAATCATATGTGTAATTCAGAGCACAATTCAAACAGGTTCAAAACATTAGTTGTCTCTTGCTATTGACTACCATTTATATTTTTCCCGAAGTTAGGTTCCATGATGGTCCACCGATAGGGGAGGGACTTAAGCTCTAGATAGACAGGCATTTATGTGTAAATTAAAGATTAAGTGCATTTTTTGAGTTGTTTTTTTGGAGTTTTACAACCCCGTGTGAATGACTTGTTTAACTACCAGAACTTGATTCATTTGATTTTGTAATAATTTTAAAGATTCTTATGGTTTTTAAGCCTCTATTTAAGGCTGAACATGAACATAATCCACTACTGTAATCATTATTAGGACTTTGTGTAATGAAGGTGCCAGAGAGGCATCGCATTGTTCAACACCTGAGTGAAACATGAGCAATCAACAATTACAGCTACTCAACCCGTGAATCAGTCATAAGCTCAATTACTTCATTTCAAGCCCGTGTTATTTATTCCTGTTTGGACAGATAGTTGCAGAGTTTAGTAACTCTACAGTATGCCTACTTTATTTAACATCACTATCACATTTGGCATGTTTTCTGCTTCTCCTTTAATGTTTATAACAATGCAAATCAACCCAACTTACCAGCTGTAATTACCCTGCAGTACTGCTGTCACCACTCTAAGTTTCTGTTCCCTCTCTGTGGAGTGATGCAGCTCTTATTTATGTTGAACTTCAAGGGTATGAACAGTAAAAAAACAACAACTGTACAGCAGCAGTGAAATGTTTACTTCTACCTCCACTGTGAGCTTCCTCCTGCTACATGAGTCTGATCAGTGTGAGCCCAGCTGTGAGTAATCACATTATACACCTGCAGACTACTGAGTTGAAAAGGTTAAAGACGGGGAGGTAAAGGTTAAGCTGTATTGATTTGGAACAAAAGAGATGAGTATGGGGAGGAAGGAGGGAGTTAAAGGAGAGTTTGAGGCTGAAGATTTAAAAAAATGGTTTGGCTGCAACTGTTTCTGAATCACCTGAGGAGGAAACGAGAGGGACGAGAACCAGAGATAAATGTGAGAAATATAGAAGCATCCATTTCTTAATAGCAGATATCAAAAAAGTCTGAAATAACAATAATCCTAGGAGAAGGAAATAAGGCGAATCTTGTCTCAACAGGAGGGACTGCGAGCGACTCAGTGAACTGCACGGCAGGTTAAATATTGTTAATTCTTGTTTAAGATCCATATTTGTCATTTATATTTTTGTAACTTATAATTGCTAATTTGAACGGTATTGACAAAATGTAAACTTGCTGCAGAATGCTTTAGCAGCACTGTTTAACCCAAACATTAATGCCAATAAAGCATATTGAACTGAACTGAAATTGAGAGAGATACAGGTGGTTGTTATATTGTTTGTTTCTTTATGTTTAAACCGCGGGCAACAAAAAGTGAGTACACCCCTTTTGTTGCCAGCGGTTTAGACATTAATGGCAAATTTACGCTGCTATGCAAGCTGTGCACTCAATACTTTACATTTTAGAAAGGTGTCATTTCTTCGGGGTTGTCACATGAAAAGATATAATCACCCATCCATCCATCCATCCATCCATCCATCCATCCATCCATCCATCCATCCATCCATTCTCAACCGCTTATCCTGCGTAACGGGTCGTGGGGGGGCTGGAGCCTATCCCAGCTGACACTGGGCGAAGGGCGGGGTACACCGTGGACAGGTCGCCGGTCCATTGCAGAAGATAATGAAATATTTATAAAAATGTGAAGGTGTACTCACTTTTTTTAGGTACTGTTTGTAATGTAGAGGGCGCGGTTTACCTGATAGAGCGGGTACCCCATGTCCAAGGCAGAGTCCTTCGTGTAGCACCTGGGTTTGAATCCAACCTGTGGTCCATTGCTGCACCCCATCTCTCCCTCCCTCGTTTCCTGTGCCAAAAAATCAAATGTGTCATTTTGGGACAATCAACCTATTTTGTTGTTAATGTATGAGGATGCTTAAAATACAGAGAAGCTTTATGAACCATTTCTGTGTAAAAGGTCCGGGCAGATCTTTTACACAGAACTAAATAGAAGTGATGGGGACACTGTGCCTGTTTTTATGTTCGGAGAGCGCGTCTCCGTGGCACAGACAGCCGCAAAACGTCTCGGGTTACGTAGGTAACCCTTGTTCCCCGAGAAAGGGGAACGAGACACTGCGTCGGTGACGACACTATG